>JAOEHK010004383.1:5047-34948 GCA_025447835.1 Labidoglobus nevermanni
AGTAGAAGTCAGAGGGAGAAATCGAATTTCTGGGATTATCCCATTGTGTCCAACCCATTCTCGAAGAAAGTTTCCGCTTTCAGGCAATTACTCAACGTGGAGGACGCAAACGTAGACAAAAACGATCCCGAAGCTACGCGCCAAGTGCAATAAGTCCGAGCCTGATGACAGGGGAGGACTGCGTCTTCTTCGGCCGGCCGGATACGTCACCCATCCCGACGCCAACATGCACCTCCTCGTCAGGGTGGCGACTGGCGCACAATTCAACCCTTTCGGCGACCGTGGGCTGCACTCGGATCTGCACCTCGGTCCTGGATCGCGTGCTGGACAATTCGAATCGGCAGCGTTACGGGCCGATAATGAAATCGCCGGCGCGCCACAGCGTGAGCCACCTGCAGGACTACCGGCCCTACTTCACCTACTGGATCACCTGCGTGCACATCCTCATCATGATCATTTCGATGCTGTGCTATGGCTTGGGCCCCTTTGGCATCCAAGCCGTGGAGTACTCGGGCCAGGTGCTGGTCACTTCGCTCTCCTTGCAGCAGGTGGAGTACCACGAGCCGGCGAACATGTGGTTCGGCTTGCGCATCCACGACCTCATTCATTTAGGCGCCAAGTTCGCGCCCTGCATGCGCCAGGATCACAAAATACACGCGCAAATTGATAAGACGCGGGCGAAGGAGCGGGAGACTGCATGCTGCATTCGGAATGATGACTCTGGCTGTGTTCAGTCGTCTCAGGCTGATTGTTCGGTAAGATAATACGAATATTGAAACTATTGTCGCTATTTCTAATTAGATTGCGCCCGATTTTCAGATACGTGGTCTACGACCATCGGTAAGTAGACGTCCAGAGTGTAGAAACCTTGTAGAAGTATGAGCCACAATACAATGTTGCAGAAAACTCATTGGAAAAAGTGGTCGGCAGGCGAATCGGGTCCTGGAGGTCGCATATCTGGTTCTGTTTGTGGACTAGATCCAAAGTACGCCAGCAATCGACTGTCCAGCTGCTCAAGAACTCATCCACACGATTCTCTTGTAGATTTTGTGATGCACCAGCAAGTGTTCATCCCTACGAATGGCCCGACGATATAACCAAGTGGCCAATCTGCCGGAAAACAGCGACATCGTCGGTTCAAAAGCGGCGGGGAAGTGGAGGCGGCAGCATGATTGGAAACGGGGGTGCGGCGCGAGACCGGTACGCCGAGCACATGGTCTGCGAGGTGATAGGTCATCCTTGCTGCATTGGCATCCACGGCACTTGCCGCATCACAACTCATGAATACTGTGATTTCGTTCAGGGAAGGTTTCATGAAGAAGCGAATCTGTGTTCCCAGGTAGCGGTATTCTTAGGCAATCGTGTCCCATGAGCTAGCTGCAGGACTCCTTGTAGGTGTCGTGTATGACCGACATTTGCGGCATGCTTCCATTCGCCTACGCTGACCATCCGGATCAATTCTACCGCCTCTGGACGTCGTTGTTTCTGCACGCCGGCATCATCCACCTGGCATTCAGTTTCGTGCTCCACTTCTACCTGCTGCGGAACTTGGAGAAACTGCTGGGGTCGCTGCGCATCGCCATCATTTACTTTGCTTCCGGCGTCATTGGGAACCTCGGCGGTGCGCTGATCATGTCGTATTGGGCAGATGTAAGTATCTTACGCGTATGTAGATTGGGCTTGTAACGAAATGGTGGCAGGTCGGGCCCACTCCCTCGCTCATCGCCATCGTTGGCTGCCATCTGATGGAGCTGTACAATCAGTGGGAGCACCTTCGATATCCGATGCGCGCCCTCACCCGCTTCCTCAGCATTCTGCTGGGCATCTTCGTCGCTGGCACATTACCAATGCTCTCTAATTACGCCCACCTCATCAGCCTTATCATCGGCTGCCTGCTCTACTGGGCGCTATCGCCTCAGGCCGCCGTGGGCGTCAGCAAACAAGCGATGCACGTCTGGATGCTGCTGGTAACCATCGGCGGCGTTTGTGGCCTGCTCGTGGTTGCCTTCTACTGGGGCAGCTTGGCGGGCATGGGCGAGAGCTGTAGGCTCTGCGCGTACTTCGATTGTTTACCTCTGCTCTTTGGCGGCTCGGGCTGTGGCAGCAACGATGGCATTCGCTTTGGAAGGGAAGAGGCTGTGTTATAGGTTCTACTCAAGTGTATTGTTTTCCCAATTATGTGCTTGCCCATGGTTTCAACATTCACTCATTTATTCGCCTTCGGTTTCTCTTCCCGATGGATTGCAATGCAGATCGACACAACTGCAAACGATTTTTCCAAATAAAATTCATTGCAATACGAATTCCTGTCTATTTAACAACTTTCATATCCTCTAACCCAGGGAACAGAGATGACATTGAAACGAATGATAACATCTCATAACTAGATTCTTTACCTACAAATTTAGAATATGAAATGACCCAGAAACATCAGACATCAATGTGCACGCAAGAGAGCAACAAATCAGGAGTGGAAGGAAATGCCTGTTATCATTGTTTGGCGGCTAAGAATTGGAGGCAAATAGGCCTAAAATTACCCTGTAATTCCGGCAATTATGGCAAACCAAGGCCAAGGGTAAGGAAAGTGCCTGCACCTGTGGGGATGGGCGTAAACATGTTGCAGAATTATGAGAAATGTCACCGGGGCATGCGCCCCGCAACCAGCAAACGCAGGTTTTCCAACGAATTTACCCTAAATGCAGCAAAATCAATAGCTCCGCGGTTATTCTCGTACGTATAGGCATTACTGGCAGTGGCGGTGGTAGCAGTGGCGGCAGCACTGCTGGTGCTATCCGTATCGGTGGCGGCAGCCAGAACTGCCACGCCGTCGTCCTGCTGGGGAAAGTTGCCGAAAACGCACAGTCTACGTGCAGACGTGGACCGCATCCTGTCGCATCCTTGCATTTCCAGCGCTTTCACCTGCCTGCCACCTCAAGAAAATCACGGAAACCGCAAAAGGGTGCAGACATGAACTCCGATTATACGTATAGTTAGGCTTACAATGCGTAAATGCGCAGGTCCCCTGTGCGCGATCATAAATTGCCCTAGCTTCCCTAGTGAATTGGATGAAAATTCTAGGATAATTAATCGAGTGTCGCGATGTCAGAAGTTTTCTAATTGGAATTCAAATGAGATAGGAAATGAAACGGTGGGCTAGCATTAAACACGCTGTGAGACTACAGATATCGGAAGACGATTGCGAAGTGAGAGGAAGAAGAAACTAATAGTGGACCGAGCGTCGACAGCAGCAGGTGGAAGAGAGCCACGTCAGAGGGTGAAATATGCATCTCCACTTCGAGCACACGCTGAACGCGAAGAGCGATTGCTCCATATTATCGCTCACATGGATGGGAAAAGTCCCGGACGAACTACCTGAGGTAAGTGCCAGAATTACTGGTATCTGATCCACAATCGCATCACGAGAAATTTGAAATGACGAGCTTTCTGAGACCACATTCCAAGGTGGCGACGACTTGTAAAGGACTGTTGGAACATTTAAATGGAAATATAGAATGAAATCCGGAATGCACGCCATGATTAGCATGCAGAAACTTGTGCGAACTTGTGCTATGTCCGACAGGGCGCACGTCTGGGGTGGTTGGAGAATTCGCATTTATGTGAAACCAGGCGAAGCGTACCCGAGCCCAAATTTCAATTTAAACTCCACAGCACATCTAAATTTCTGAAAGTCTTTCTATGCTATGTTTAGGGACCTTGTCCCTAAAGGCTTGAAGAAATAAATATTCTACAATTTTATCTCAAAGGAAAATTAATATCATGATATAATACGCTCTCCTACCTAATGAAAAGCCGACATAAGCGACTTATTTCGGGGTCATTCCCTGCCTCACCATGCCACTGAAGTTTTCTTTGCTTTTATTGATCCACCCTGAAGAAAACTTTTACTGTAATGCACACATTGCACGGCGTCATAAAAGACCTTTTGTAACTTCTGTGCTCGACATTCGCAGCTCATGTATTGTTTCACTTTTTAACAATGATCCCACCGCAATCAAATTGTTTTACTACTTCTCTAAGTTTCTAGAAACTGCAATTTTTCAAGTGAAAACTTTCTATAGCCAGACACTTTCCTCGTGCAGAATTGAGTATTCTCCAAATCTTAACAGGAAGATAAATTCATTGTAGAACTCTTTAGAATAAATTCTGAAAGCATTCAAACAATCATTTACAACATATTTCTCTATTATTGTCTCTATTATCTGAGCTCCTCTTCTACTATTCTACTATCATGTCAAGAAGAAATTGACATTCTAAATATCCTTTTAATATTACGTATATTTTACTCCTGTTGTTCATAGAAAATAAGGCTTGCTTCATTATTTTCTTTGAACTCTTTCGTGTAGCTCAATATCCTGCTGGGGAAACTAAACGCAGTGATAGGCAATATGCTAAATATCATTTAGAAAGGATTTTCACACCCTGCCTTCAGCAGTGACAAAGGCTCCAAGGCAGGGTGGGAAATTTGCCATCGCAACCATCGAAGCGTGCGTGATTTGGCAGGAAGCCTTACACAACAGAACGCAGCGAATGTGTAAACATCGTTATCGCTACCCCACGCACCGCGATAATTTGCCACTTGCGCCATTTGAATCGGGATTTGCCGATCCATCCCTCCGCATCACATCGATGTCATTCTCATCCCTCTCATGCTTGCACCCGCATTGCGACGCTCCGCACTGCGCTACACCAGCCATTGTTAATACTTCTGATTCTAACTCAAGTATTTTTGATCATTAACTGTCATCCACACACTCTCACGCCCTCCGCGCTGCAAAAGCAGCCGTTTTAGAACTAGGGAGGGTTGGGAAAAGAAGATTTTCTTTAGAGAGCACTCAAGGTCTGCCTTGTGCTAACATAACACGAAGTAAAGGGAACCCAGCGTCTTCATCTGAAAGCTGGGGATGCTGGGTGACTTAAATAATGGATGGTTTGTCAAGATGATGGAGTAGTTGCTTAGGTAAACTAACAAAACTTGTGGCGTCTCAAGAAACCAAGTAATAATGGCTACCGAATTATGAGGTTAATAAACACAGAATGCGCTCAAGCGTTTAATAAGCAGACGTGGAATGAGATGAACGTGTCGTGGATGTAAGTAAATATGAAATATAGTCTTGCTTGTAACCCCGTATATCTTACCTTACACATGCAATTATAGTCTTTCTTATGAGGGAAAACATAAATATTGCAATTGTCAAGCTTATAGATAGCGATCACAATGACATTGCAACAATAATGCTGTCTGGACAGCGTCCCATCCTAATTTGGGGTTCGCTTGGGGCGTTTATCAAATTGCGTTATCAATTGTGACATGACCACAACATTGGATACGTAATCGAACGAAACATCACCATCGATTTGCTTTTAATCAAATTCTATTTGCTTTTATTACATTGGCAATCTCGTGGAGGATGCCACCCGCCTCCTCAGGCCAGAGGGTTGCTTCCTCGTTGGTTTAGATAACAGATGATTCATAACACGTGTTCAGTGACAAAATTCTCCCACAACTTTCCCTATTCCTGAGTGATTTTTCGTGCAGAAATTACATTAGTTTGCCTTCGGTTATTTGCTCAACCAGCATCCTTGCACCCTATACCTACTCCTTAAGAAGTAGTAATTAATAATGAACTGATGTACAGAACCACTGGACAAGCACTTCTTGTTTGTCTGCAATCCTTGCAAGGGAATAAGTGATAAATAAATAGATATTTGTGCTCTTCTCGAAGGGTGATCGGTTGTTCGATAGGACACAGATAGCAAGGGTGACAATAGATTACAGAATAACAATTCGTACACCCCGTGTAGGCATCTCGGAAAGAATAGAAGGGGGACGGACAAAAGACCTGAATACTTTGGGCTTTGATGTTCTATAGGGATTTCATTCTGGTTAGAGAATAAAGAAATGTCAATAATTTAGAATTCTGGTGAAAACTCAATTGGGGAAACGCGCATACAAAAATGGTGGTTAAATAAAGTTACGTAAAATAAGAATCGTATAAGACTTATTCAAAGGACTCGCAGCTTCTCAATATTAATGGAGGGTGTAGACAAGGTGGAGTATATTTTATCCATCTGTAATGTCATTAACTTGCTGTACAGGATACAATGACGGTATGCGAATTTTAGGGCTATTTGCGATCGAGGGTTTGGGTTATGTGTGTACGGGGGGTGAATGCAAAACAACTTGCGGCGCTAGCATCACCATATAAATTTAAATTTCAAGAAAGAGGAGATGGAGTGAAGCACAACTGAGAGACATGCATATGGGCTTATTTCCCCATTAATGCGAGCCTCGTGGCATTCTATTTCGGGCAAGTTTATTAAAGATGTCAGCGGTTTGCCAGCAAATGATTGACGATATAAGTTGCCGTACATTGATTCTAAATTTGCTCCATGGGGTTGGTCCTCAAGTTTAAACTCGCTTTGCCAACGAATGCATTTAATATTCATTTAATTCTTCCGATCACAATAACTTTAACATAAAATGCTTTTCCGTGTTTTCTACATGAATGACGCTTCCCCTCGGGACAGTTGAGATAAAAGGAAAAGACTATAAATCAATAAATGCGCAAAAACCGTTCAATTTTCTGAAAATATTGTTTCTGTAACTATGAAGTTCTCAAGATCCAACTGGAAATTGCTTAATTTCGTCCATAAATGACCCTTTAAAAGAAGTTCTCCAGTGCCGGCTTTAGGTTCTTTTAAATTCAATTTCGTCCTTCTGCAACGTGAGGAAAAGTCGACTGATGATTGGCGCCCTTGCACGCAACAAAGAAAGCAGAGCTATTAATAGGATACAGAATGAGCGTGTAAAGATAATAGGGAGTAGTGTGCAATGGTTGTAGATTCGTAGAGAAATTCATTTCCCATCGGCAGCCCAATCCCATCAACGATGAACGTGAATGGAAGAAGAACATAAACATGCCATTCTAGGCGATTGTCAATTAATCCCAAAGCACGGCCGATTTGTCAATCGCCGGCAAAGCGCTTGCCAAGGACGTGCGGAAAACTAGGACGTGTAAGTTGCGCACCCTCGTGAAGCCAGTTGGCGTCGAAATTGTTTGCACGATTCGCGAGCATTAAAATAGTGCCAGGGTTACATCGAGATGGTTTTCGGTTCCAAGGACGACGAAAGGAGGCAATCAATTATTGACGAAGCTTTAAACCTTCAAAGCGATATCAAATTCAAGGCAAATTTTCTTTCGCCCGTTTCATCTCACCAGCAGGACGAAAACATTAATTGAAATTGCGAGATCAAAGCGCTTCACACCCTCAACTTGGTCCTCCGGCAAGTTTAAGACTTGGCGAAAACGACTGCGACTCACGCAGCACAAGAAATTTATTTCATCTTGAGAGCTTACCCAATTCTCGATAAATCTTTAAACTAAATAACTAATAGCAAGGGAAGCAAGGGATACCCGGGTAAAGGACAAATAATGGTTGAAATGAAAAATTGCCTTCGGAGAATGCAACACCTCTCCAAATAGAATGGATGTTTATCCAAAGTGCCTTTACTTCAATTCCAAGTTTGTTTATGGGGCAACCCTCGATGCAGGGTTGCATATTTGAAGGCATCCCATACGACATCGACCCTCATTTAATGAACATGTCTCATTTCATTTATGCACTGGCAAAGGAAAATCAAATGCTTGGAACGATTCGATATGAATGGATGCATTTTGCACCCTACACCCTATCATGTTTAAATTGCCCCTCGCGCCAAGTCCCTAATTACAAACGACGTGATATTTTAATACATAATAGTATGCTTAGAGCATTGGCGACTTGCAGTAACATTTAGGGGTTGCATCCGACATTTTCACGAGGTTTTATTGCCTGTTCTTTTAGGGTTGTTTGGTGAAGTGCAGACGTGAAAAAGGTGCAATTGGAGAAAAGGGAGTTATTAATAAACGAAGAGGTAGCAGACACACGATGTGAGAAAGGTAATTTGCAGTCAATTAGCTAATTAATCCGGTGAGGGTTGCTCCAAAAGGACGAACAAAGTGGCAAGTCGAGTTTTGTTACTTTATTACTGGGTATTCCTTGGATACTAGTCTACGCTTCAGTTAGTTTCGCAGCCAATTGGAGTGAATTATGTTGTCTTTCAATTGACGTCAATATTTGATTTTCTGTCGCCGTTTGGGTGGCAGGAGCTCCCAATTTCGCAAATTACCCTCCGCCGGATTGCAATTCCTTCCAATTTCCTATTGGATAATGCATCAAAATTGACTTATTACCAATGGAATCCACGTAGATGCCCTTACCAGTCAGGATTTCTTCAGCTTTAGTTTACTAGTTTTCCTGCTTATCCCTTTCGTATTGATTTTTATCGCAATTCCTTTTCGTCCTGCGACAAAGTGAGCGAGAATAGATCCAAGTGATGATAAATATTCTGTAATCAATTACACCAAGTTCCACATATTGAAAATTGCATTTTTCATAATAAATAACTGTCTTCCTACGTAGTTGAAGCATGCGGTTAAAAGGATTGCTGGAAGGAATCTATCAGGTGCCAGAAAAATAAAGACTAGAAGTCCCAAATGGGCACGTACGCCAATTATTATTATTTCTTGGGCGATGTTTGAAAATCTTCTGATTTCCAAAAAGTATGAATTGAACATAAAAATAACAATATTATAGTAAACAATAATATACAATGTGTGACAATAAATACGATGACAACTTGGCATTTAAATTAGTTGATAAGCCAATTAAAGCTTAATGAAATAAATGAACATTTCGCAAATGCGAATTGAATGCAAAGAATTGCTTTTGAAAATATGCCAAGTGAGTCAATCGCAGAACATGGACGCTGCAAGGACCTGAACAGATCAACCACAATACGGTTGTTCGGTGTATTGGCGAATCTAACCAGGGCGCAACGCGTCGCGACACGGACTCGTTCCCCGGGGAGAGCCTTCATTAGTTGACCAACGAGCTGAAAACGGAGAAACGACACAAATAGGAGCAACACGTAAAGGGACAAGTCTTACTGTTAATGTTAATACTTATAATTAAAGCCCAAACAGTACCTAGGCGCAAATGGCCAATAAATTACAAATCCAAGTAACGACAACTAACTGACATACATATTTTGTTAGAAGCCTAATAAAGGCGCAGGATTCGCGGGGGCTTAGGGCGCAATCTAACAGGCGCAGGCGCTTCTCTAATCGCGGAGATAACATTGGCAGATCACCTATTCCCTGAATTCCAAAGACTGCAAGCAATCAAATGGAATGCGAGCGCAAGGTGTGAATAATTCGAGAATTATTCGCATGTCCTTAAAGGACATTGAGCTCCGAAGAGCTGTTTAAAGCCACAAGATCGCGATTTCCACAAAGATCACAGCTCCAAAGAACTGTGTCGCGTAAGATGATCTGCATATTCGGGTTAATTGCCTTCTGCTGGTATCCTGACCAGCGCACAGGACTGTGCTTGACTTGACACTGCAAAGGAAGGATCGGATTCCCCGTCCTTGCCACCGCCCGGTAGGAAGGGTTGGGGGAACTGGCCGGGACTAGACCAACCGGCCCGGATGTTTGAGCGGCTCCGGGTCGGCCCTCACCCCCAATTGACAGTGTCCACTCGCTCATTCATTGCGCCAAACATACACTGCCTTCCTACTTCTGTAGGAAGGACAACACTCTTACATTCCAGGTTAGTAGCGGCTAGCCTCGCAAAGAACACATACTGAACTGGGTTCAGAATGAGTTCCGTTGAGGCATCGCCAGACTCACTGCGTTTACCACCCTTGTGTACAGCTCTGGTTACAGAACCCTGTAACAATGGAAGATAATAATATAAGTACCGATCACCAAGTTGCTCCTGTCTTAAACTTACGTTAATGTGGTAACAGCAATTCCCCATCTCTTGGACCCATTTCCGTCTTCCGGCTTTGATGGTATTCGGTTTGAATTAACGCGTCGCGCACTCGGTTATTTTCTACGCCCCCTCGCGATTTTAAATAATTTCAATTCGTTCGCGGCCCGTGCTCATGTTTCGGATTCGGTTGCGATGGTTTACTTAGTATTAAGGGTTGCACGTGCCCTCCTTAATGACTAGCCGCGACACAACTTCCGATCGCGACGCCGTTTGTTGTGTTTCGCGTCGCGACGCGGATAACGGCGACACTGGAAGATAACACAAGTTATGAGATGCTGAAACTGGTCGCAGATGTCAAGATGTAGCAATTTCATGCATTAATTTGAGATAGCATTCATTAATTGATTGAATATTAATTGAAAAATTAAGCAAGCAATTGAATAATTTTAATTGTGACTTTGAATTCTGACATGACTGTGATAGCTACTCTTCTGCACTTCTTCAGAAGTCCATCGAAGCCTGAAACTCAGAAATTCAAGCGATTAGAAGTTTGTCAATGATTACTTGCCCACATTTACGAATCAAACAAATTCAAGAATTAACCCCATTCGCAGCATAATAGGACAATGATTATTTAATTGGATTATTGACAATTGTGCTGCAATGCTTCGAATAGGTCTTAATCTTGTGATGCCCATCAGGAGAGTCCCTCGAAGCCTGCAACATATAGCAGAAAGTATTATTATTTATTCATTATCCGCAATTAGAATTGTCAGTCCAATTAGTACACTTTGTTTAAACGCCGCGATTTGTTTTCTGCGTTCGCGCACTCCGCGTAATTCGCGATAATTAACCCCCCTTTTATTTGATCCATTTGCACTTCGGATATGTCACCTGCAACAAAGAAAAATAAATATTATATGACATTTCCATACAATTAGCAAATGTGATGCAAATCTCATCAAAGATACTTCATCAACGTACTCAAATAGGGAGGAAATCATCTACTTGCTAATCTTACGTCCAACAGCGAAGCAGCAATTCGCGAATTGCAGAATTGCCGCTACCCCAAAGCTGCCGAGCATTTAGCACCTCTCAACGAGCTTCTACTCACACAGCGACTTCTTCCCGACCAACCACTGGATGCATTTTAATTACCAGACAACTACCGCAATGATATAATGTAAAAGTGGTAGTTATATTGTCTCTATTATTTCGTTGAAGTCTAGATCAGGGACACGCAACCCAAATTAACTCTCGGCCCAGTTTGGAAATGGCTATTTTGCATAAAGTGAGCATATTCTCCTAAAGACGAATTAGGAATAAACATGGTCCGTCATCCAACCATCAGATTTTCTGGATCATGAATGTTTATTGCACCCACTGCATGGACTTCGAGTATACCCCATCCTTGTGCGCCCCGCAGGCTTCGCGTTAACCGTACCTGGTCTAGATCAGTGTTTCTAAGTATTCAGGAATAAAGCCCCCCATTTTTTAAAATCAACATCGATGGGAATGACTAGAAATTGCAGTAACAATTTCGTCATCTACAAACCAATTTTTTATCAATTATCTTGACCAAATAGCAAAATGTGCATTGGTTCAAACTTTTCATTAAGATGATAATTAATTCACCGCATGAATGGAAATTAATAAGTACTCTGATAAACTTGTCACGATCAATATTGCGGACGTTTCGTGTTCGAATCAGAGAGCAAATTGGTCCACAGACCTGCGCATTCCCTAACTGCAGACAATGGGTCCACCAGCATCAGCCCCGACAAGTTTTAATGTCAATAATGCTCCGCCTTGCATCCCCGTTTCGTATGCGATGCAATTCCGGCATTCTATGAGATGAAAGAATGTTGCATCATGAATATCTGCATAACCGCCTGCTTCCATTTGGCTCATCGTCCCCGGGAGACAGAGGGCCGACTCCCTCCCCAATCAGTACCTGCGGTGGCGAATTGATACGACCAATAGCTCCACCGCGTCATCAACCCTTGAATACACAGGTTTTAATCAACATTTCGAGATGATGACGATGATGAATGGCACTTTCTAAATATTTGCTTGGAATGACTGATGGGGGATGAAAGTTATCACATCTTCAAATGAAATTCTTGAGTTCGCCTGTTGCCAACGGAAATGAATTGATGACCGCATTAAGAAGCGTACTTGCTCTCGTTACAGGACGAAGGGTGGAAGCTCAATCGAACGAACTACTACCAGGAGGGGTGGCTGGCAATCGGAAACATCCGCGGCATTGTTGGCGTCACATTTACCACCAGCCATTGCAAGAAGAATGTCGACTTTCCACTTAGAACCAATTACAATTTGCGAGGGCACCGGTCGGAGGTAATGAGCAACCCTTAGCTACCACACCAGAGGGAAGTTCGAGAACTGAAAATTATCTCCTAGGTCATCCTGGTAAAATGGAATGAACCCTATCAGAAGCTCGCGTCGTGCGACAGTTCGGGCATCATCTTCGTGTGGATCAAGTATGAAGGTCGCTGGTCCATCGAGTTGATCAACGACCGGAATATTCCGGTGACGCATTTCTCATGGTCCCATGACGGTCGCATGGCCCTGATCTGCTATCAGGTGGATTGCAACTTCAGCACCTGAGGTCGTCCATACTCATTTCGCATTCAATTTCCATTCCATTAGGATGGCTTCGTCCTCGTCGGCTCAGTGGCGGGCCAGCGGTACTGGTCGTCGATGCTGAACCTCGAGGCGACCATCACTTGCGGCATTTGGACGCCAGACGATCAGCAAGTCTACTTCGGAACGACTTCGGGGCAAATTATCGTCATGGACGTGCATGGCGCGATGGTCTCACAGGTCCAACTCAGCTCCGATGTCGGTATCTCGTCGATGGCATGGTCATGTGAGAAATTCAAGATGGAAGAGGGAGATGAGAACGATGCTGGTGTGACGAACGCCGTAGAGCGCAGATTCGTGCTGGCCATCAGTCTTCGCAACGGTTACATTTACTTGCTGAAGACCTTCGACGATGTTTCGCCGATCCAGGTCGATACCGGACTTCAAGGACCGGTCTGCATGGAATGGAGCAACTCCAGAGAGCTGCTGGCGGTCGCTGGCATAAGTATGCATAGGAAGGGCGCGAATGTTGGGACACCCGTTGAGCATGCCAACACTCTCAAGTTCTACAATGAGCGAGGCATCCTACTGTACTGCATTCCAGTGCCATGCACACAAGTATGTGTTCAGAAATGTGAAACCATGGACTACGTAGACCTTTCCGATCATTTCAGGCTCCTGTCACGGCTCTCACCTGGGGCCACAACGACAAGCGCCTGTTTCTGGCCACCGGCACGCAGGTCCATATCGCTTGGATCTCCAGGCGAATCGCCACACTCCAATTGCTCTGTCGGCTGAAGATCCACGACTCGATTGTGGACGAGGCCCAAATTGTCGCCCTCCCACTTCCGCCGCGCATACGAAACCTCATCGGAAATCTATTTGCTCAAACCATCCGAGTACGTGGTGCTACGTCCACCTAACGAATGCTTGTAGAACCGGATTAGTTTCAGTGCTGTGTACCGGAAGCAAGTGCCCTCCGCGATTTCGTTTCGCGACCACCAGTTGGCTCCGTTCGCCTGCATTGCACCATGATTCGCCACGACGAGGAAACGAATATCTCCTCGGGCACCTGTTACACCTTGTACTTGGAGTACCTCGGTGGGCTAGTGCCCCTGCTCAAGGGTAAGCGCACTAGCAAGATTCGTCCAGAGTTCGTGATCTTCGATCCGCAGTTAGAAGGTAGGGGGAGGTAGGTAATTCCGCTTCCAACTTAGTTTGCAACCGGTGCGTTTGTATGCAGATTACGGCAGTGCTTCATTGACCCACTGGTCTTCGGAGTCGAAAAGCACTGGTTCCTCAAGCCAATCAACAAGTGGCGGCAATATGCCGAGCGATTCATCGGATAGCGATCGAGATGAGGGCTGCACGAGCTCGCCGCGAATGCAAAGGCGACGTAAACGGCGCAACAAATTGCATTCGCGAAGCGCGCACGCGGACCGTTCGGGGCCCAGCTCAGGGGAGGCAGACGGGGAGGATTTAGCCTACGTGGACACACTGCCCGAGGTGAGTTCCCCTTTCGTCTCCGAATGACAATGCGGATAAATCCGATACTTCCAGCATGTGCGGCTCGTGGAAGTCACATCGAACATTTGGGGGACAAAGTTTAAGATCCATGGACTCGTCGACTCCGTGCCGGCGAATCTGGGCCAGGTGACGTACAAAACATCCCTACTGCACTTGCAACCGCGCCAAATGACCCTGGTGATGACCGAACTGCGGGACGACTTTCCCGTGGGGCCCGATCCCACCTTCAATCCGAACTTGTTCTCCGAGGACGAAGAGGAGACCGGCCACATCGAGGACAAGTCGCGGCTGAGACGCATCTCCATTGATAACTGCCCGCCTATCGCACCCATGTCGCCCAGAACGGGCAGGTTCACGAAGTCGACGCCAACCAAAGCGCCCGCCCTTCTTCGGCCAGCTCTGGCTCAGGCCGAATCCTACGAGGAGGACGGCCAGGTGGACGTTCGACACCTTCCAGCAACCAGCAGCTGCACGTCTAGTGATTCCGTCCGCGCCGCGCAAATCGCGGCCACCAGCTTTGTGGGACAATTCCACCGGCCATGCAACACGTCCACCAGCACTGCGAATGTGGGCAGCACCCAGCGCCACATCGCCGTCTCGCCCCTGTGCTGCGAAAGCTCCGTGCCTGCGCTTCAATCTCCGAAAAACGCCGTCGCACCTGTTGATATCATATTCGAACGCCCACCTGCACCCAACCTCTTGACGTACAGCAGTAACGCTGACTTTTCGCCATCCAAGCAAGACCTCGTCAAAGCACGTGCCGCCAACCATTTGCGACCATCTGGCGCCAATCTGAACCTCAACATTCGCCAGCAACCGGGCAAGGAGAAGACCCGGCCGAGTCCCAACACGATTGGCGCCACAATCAATCCGAATGCGTCGTCGCAGGGATTAAAAGAAATCCAGTTCATTGACGAGGAGGTTGCGCCAGGACCGTCAACCTGCCCTATGGCTGCTAACCCTCCTCGTCCCATTGCGCCCATCGCCGATGCAATGGTCCGCAGTTGTTCAGTGGGCTATTTGGATCTGGTGGATGCGCAAATGGTGCCCAATGATGTGGCCCTTATGATGCTGCGCAAAGACGCCCCCAAGCGCCTGGTGCTCGTGAACCGGAAGCACCGGCATCATAAACGGCAGAGCAAGAAGAGCCAGAATGCGGATCGCGCTAATAAGATGCCCAATTTGCGCAACTGCGGCAAATCCAAGTCCCTCGACTCGAGCGACATTTTCCCGCAACCGAACGAGCACGGTAAACTGGCCCACAGAGAGATCATTGCAGAAGTGATCCTGCAGAAAGCCAAGAAGTTAAACAGCACTCCTGCTGGGGAGGATACCCTCAGCAATGCAAACGCCATCACCGTGAACAATAATAACATAATCAATGCAAACAACAATAACAAGAAGGAGCTGTCCAAACTCAGCATTTTCGTCAGGTCCCCGTTGATGCGAAGGAGAAAGGATGCCAACGAGAACAACGAGAAGGTCAATAATAAGATGCGAAGCCGCAGCAAGCAGAAGATGAGCGAAACAAGGGCGAATTGTGAGAGTCCTACAGCCAAGAGTGGCGTATCCCTGCACACGCATGCCTTGGCCACTCTGGAGAACCTCCTGACGCGGCTACGCGAGGACGATGGTCGCGCAACACCTCCGAATTCACCCCGGTTGCCTAGAAGTTCCCCGGCGTCTCCGGCGCCGTCGAAGAAAGGTAATTTATCAGGTATACCAGGTGCCTTTAGTCAGAGAGCGAAATTGGTGCGATTCAGGTAAACGACCGCAAAGTGCGTCGCCGATCCGGAAAAACCTGCTCTCGTCGCCCCTCCTCGGGCGCCGCAGCCGGAAGAATAAGTACGTTGAGAGTTCGGACGACGAGGTGACTGCTTCCGGCGATGAGATCTGCACCGGAACCAATTACAAGGACCTGGAGACGTTTCAGAAGGCGCAATTGCGACAGAAGGTGGGTTTGGTATGGTTGAGGGTCGAGCAGGAAACATTGAGATGTTGCATTGCAGCTGAAGCGCGGGAAAATTGAGCCGAATGGAAGCAACTGCCATGTGCCAGTGGTACCACAGCGACGCGAATTTGTGATGCACAATAAGGCCCCGATGTGGAACGAGAATAGCCAAGTGTACCAATTGGATTTCGGCGGGCGGGTTACGCAGGAGTCGGCGAAAAACTTTCAAATTGAGTTCCGCGGCAAGCAGGTAAGCCATAGCTTGGATTCGCGTGCGCTTGAAATCAAACTTGCGAATATTGGTAGGTGATGCAGTTCGGCCGTATTGATGGCAACGCCTACACCCTGGACTTTCAATATCCGTTCTCTGCCCTGCAGGCGTTCGCCGTGGCCCTGGCCAACGTCACGCAGCGTTTGAAGTAATTGTATTCAGGTCACTTACGTTTCAGCTTCACGTTCATGCTCCGGAGAAGACGAATCTTGTTCAATCTATTCAGTCATATACATATCCAATTTTACCAGTTTTAGGTAAGGCAAATCAAGAAAAAATGCAAACACTCATTGCGAATTGCTGTCGGCGAGATTTTGGACCTTTTTATAAATGTAATTCTTTAAGGATATTCGTTGGGATGTGGTGAAGAGGGATTAGATAAGTGAATCTGTGCCAACGTTTGCATTTACTACTGTTAGCGAATGTTTCAAACAGCTTTAATCGTGCTTCAGTTACGGTCACGTAATCATTACCTACGTAGGTAATTAGGCTAAATTTACAAGCGCTAACTCGATAATGAAATAATTCAATCTAAACCAGTTGCGATCACAGAATTCTTGAATAATTAGATTTCTATTCGTATTTATCGATACACGCAGTAGGTATGACAACTATTTTTGCATTGCAGCATAGAGCCCCATTTTAGAAACAAGGACGCAAGGAAAAGTTTGAAGAAAACGCGGCCATCAAGTATTTTTCAAATCAATTCGATTTTCTATTATGAAATCTTTGTATACTATAACGTCTAGATGTCCTGTAAACTTTGTCAAAACCGAAGAAATTCTTATATTTAGTTATATTGAATTGCGTCTTTATTGTTGATGCATTTACTATTTGTTATCACTAGAGAGAGGAATTTAGGACGTAAAAAACAGCCAAAAAGGCCCTATTTTAGACCTTAAAAACCATGTATTTAGGACGCAAAACTTTGATTTAGGCAAGTTTATTTATTTAAAAAAACATGAATAAGAAAACGATATTTAATGTAATTGTAGGTACCTCCAAGGGACCTCCTGTCATTCCTTAAGGAAATCTCAGCTAACTGAGATCCAAGGAAGCTAGCTAATTGATTAATTAATTGCCGTTTAACATGTCCTTAAATTTCGCGTTTGCCTACCACACAAAATGTTTTTTAAATTGTCTTTAGTAAAATTTGTCCTTGGATTGGAAGACAAAAGTTTGTAAGAAGAAATCAAACGATCTACGCAACACAAGGCTGTAGGACAATACTTAAAAATGGGCCAGTTACCTGCGGTATGAGCCGTGGCTTCAACAGCTTCGTCTCTGAGCAGCTCGGTAAACACTTGTTTTTTTCGGAAACACTTGGATAAACTTTGACAACATTAATTTTGCAACATCTTCATTCTTATGAGTTGCTTCGGCATTATTAATTACTGCGAGAGATTCTGTACGAGGAAGCAATTTTATCGATTTTCGATTTGCATGGATTTACATAGATTTACACGGTTTTCTATAAAACCGATTGTAAATCGGGGGATAGGTGTATATGGATTAAACGTTAAGTCCTAATAAATTCTGTTTTAGGACAAAATAGGCGATAACCAACGATTTAGGCCGTTAAAAGTAAAAATAGGCAATTAGGCAAAATAAAACCTAGCCAGATCGCTTTGATTTGTCGAGAAACATATAGATTTTGAATTATTTCTAATTTGCCTTGCATCAAAACAAAAAGGCAATTTGCCTAAAATCCTCTCTCTAGTTATCACTTATCCACATAATGGACGATCATGTTCACGATCATATTGCTACTGAATGTCTATTTGTGGAAATTTGTGTATTTGTGGAAAACCTGCAGATTCCAATCGAAATCATCTTTATTATATTGTAATATCTTAAGATTTTGGCGCTTTATAATGATGACGAACAAATCAACATGTAAGAAAATGTCGACGAAATAATAACTCAATAATTTTTGCCAAAATTGACGAACGAGATTAATTCCTCGCTGATCTCTTTATTATGGCTATAAAGGACACTCATATTGCAGGAGAATGTTGAAACATTATCTCAAATACCGCTACTTGCATTCAGATGTCATATGTGCAAACTCATCATGTAGTTGATAAAGTAGCTGATAAGTGCTTCTAAAGAAAACATGACGGATTATCACGGCTAACATTACTTTCTACAAAGATTTTCCATAACAGAATTGATCTTCATTTCTTCAAGAAATGTACATTTTGAGATGAACTAGATGAACTAGATTGATTCGCGGTCTATGTTTGGGCAATTAGCAACTATCAACAATTTGATAAGGCTATCTTGGGAATCGGAAAAATGTGATAAGAGCAGGCGCAAAAAGGCCTGTAATTATAGGCAATATAACAATCATAATCGCAAGCGGCGCGCTCAGTCGAGCGAATTAAAAGTGCGCGCAAGATGCACTCGCAATCGCAGCTTCTTAGGCCTGGGCTAGCCTTGCTTGTCAGCCTTTGGCTCCTGCTACTCCTCGCAGGTAACTTCCGATTGCCATCTATCACATGATCCAGTAGCTGCGTTTATTTGCACATCGCGCTCCATTTGTTCAAGTCTTATCACCGCCACTCGCTCTGACTCCGACTTAATGCTGCTTTCCCTGACTCCTCAGACGCGCCTACGTGTAGCCCAACAGATTGCCGGATTGTTGGCGGCCGACCAGCCTTTGAAGGCGAGTTTCCTTATCAGGTAAGGGGTCAATCCTATCGCCAGCTATCACTGCGACTCCTTACCCTACTTGGGCACCTTCAAGGTGTCCATCCGAAGATCGTTCAATGACCGACATTTCTGTGGTGGATCTCTGATCACCGATCGCCATGTGCTGACTGCTGCCCATTGCATGTACTATCAATGGGGTGGGATTCTGCCGCCCATCGTCATCTCAGTCGTTGCAGGACAACTGAATATCACAATCACCGCCACAACGGTCTTCCGTAATGCATCAAAGATCACGATTCATCCCAACTTCAATAAGACTGCAATGTCCAATGACGTGGCAATTATAGAGGTGCAATTTTCAAGTGCCCCACTTAACAAGTTGAACCGAAATGAACCCATTTATTGCAGTTAGACAGGAGCTTCCCTATTAACCATCTCATTGCATCCATTTCACTGGCAAAGGAGCCTGTATCATGCTTGGAATGCATTGTCAGTGGATGGGGAGTGCAAGCATTTGTAAGTGTTGTTCTGAGAAGGAAAACTAGGCTTGTGATTCTTGGTATTCTGGCAGGAGTCGGAAGTCATTAGCGAGAACCTGCTGACTACCTCAGTGAGTAGGATTTCCAATGAACGCTGCGATGAAATGTACGGAAACGGAACGATTGGGGAGAGCATGATATGCGCCCATGATGAGGAGGGCAAGCATGATGCATGCCAGGTAGGTTTAGATCACTTCAGAACAATTCGTTTCCTATGCTATGCTTCGCTAGGGCGATTCAGGAGGTCCTCTAGCCTGCGAAGGCAAACTCGTTGGTGTGATCTCCACAGGTGAGGGGTGCGCAAACAAGAAGTTCCCTGGCATCTACGCCAATGTGCCCTATCTGTACGACTGGATCCAGCAGAACCTTGTAGAAGACCTCAATACAACGACAGAGACCACAAGCAGTACTGTGACTTCTGAGTCTACCGGAACTAGAGAAAATATCACCTCTGTTAATACTACAAGCCAAGGACCTCCGGAAGAGAAAACTACAACAACACAGAAACGCGAAAGACTGGAAAGTACCACAGATATGAACAATAAAACTGAGTTTGCTACCGAACATACTCATTACGATAAGAAGACATTCACCAAAGAGCCGGATAATGGTAGTGGACCTGGATACAGCCGCAATACATTGGGCTTGCTTCTCGGAAGTATCTTTATGACGACAATTGCGTATCCGCTTAGTCATATATGATATTTTATGCGCAATTAGCGAGAATGAGCAAATTATGATATTTAGCCAAGACCTCAATACAAACATTCCGATTTTCTCCTATATTTGACGAAGCCCGATTGCAGTATGATCTACTTACTAATGTTTTTTATCTGATATTCCAGATAATGCAGATAACGAATTGTGACATCATGTATCTAGTCTAATGCACTCATTTCCAATAAACTCCGAGTTACATGACGAAATCATATCAGTACTTATTGTGGTTTAGCGGCTATAGTACTTGGAAAGCGTCAACTGATAAATAATCATTTATATACCGCGGTCATAGTTAGGAAATAAACCAAGTTGTGCAAATACTCTCGATACACGAAGGTCTCTCAAGCAAAATTGCTGATTTCAATCTAGAATCCACTAAAACTACGAGTACTGAAAGTAAGTCAGTGTTATCAGGTGTGGCAATGAGCAAAGCTGCTTGACAATGTCAGCTTCCATGACCAAGTGCATGTTTGCAGTAGTCGTGTTCTGGTCTTGTATGTTAAGTAAGTGTCCTCCGCCTTCAATTCTCCATTGAACCAAACGTAAATCGTTGCAGTAAGCTCAGCACAAGGTCAGGTAAATGTAGATTTACACAATGCAGTTTCTACACTTGAGTATTCCGTATCGCCTGAACACAACCTGACATTATCTGGTGGGCCTTCGTTTCAACATAAACGGATTATTGGAGGCGAAAAAGTTCGGAGGCGCGCAGATGTTTCTTATCAAGTAGGTGAACACTTATACCCCGTTACTGTTTTTGAAATTGTTTGCAAGATAGGTTAGGGATATAATGGAAACTATATTGGAATATAGAGTAACTACGACTAAAGTCGAAGTTCCACAGGGAATCTCACTCCATTTTTGAATTGATATATGTACTTATCAAGTAGTAGAGTCATCTAGTTAGGGCAAGAATGAATCCATTATTAACCCATTTCAAATTGGGAACTAGGGAAACTGAAGGAAACCTATATTTTTCCTCTTCTCGTGCTCCATCTTTCCATGGTTTCTTGAGCACCTTCATGACCTTTATCTTTTTGGACACTTATTCCTGCAGTCCTTCAATCAATAAGTGTCCTCCTAGTAGTCTTCTGGTCAAGTGAGGGATTAATCCGTTATTAACAGATTTCAAATTGAAAAAACTAGGAAAACGAGGGAAACCTATTCTTCCTCGTCCTCTTCATCCTCTTTCTTCTTTTTCTAGTACTAAGAACTTTATTGATCAGCTAAAGTCTCGTGTTCCACTTTTCCATCGTTTCCTTGAGCTTCCTCATGACGTTTATCTTCTTGGACATTTATCCCTACAGTCCTTCAATCAAAAGGCGTTCCCAGAGTAGTGTCCTTTGGTCAAGTTAAGGATTAATCCGTTATTAACAGATTTCAAATTGAAAAAACTAGGAAAACGAGGGGAAACTATTCTTCCTCGTCCTCTTCATCCTCTTTCTTCTTTTTCTAGTACCAGGAACTTTATTGATCAGCTAAAGTCTCGTGTTCCACTTTTCCATCGTTTCTTTGAGCTTCCTCATGACGTTTATCTTCTTGGACATTTATTTATCCCTGCGTTCCTTCAATCAATAAATGTCCTTATAGTAGAGTATTCTGGTCAAGTGAAGGATTAATCCTTTATTAACAGATTTCAAATTGAAAAACCCTAAGAAACACGAGGGAAAACTATTCTTCTTCGTTCTCCTACTCCTTTTTCTTCTTCTTGTCATACTAGGCACTCTATTGATCAGCCAAAGTCTCGTGTTCGACCTTTGCATCGTTTCCTAGAGCTTCCTCATGACCTTTATCTTTTTGAACATTTATCCCTACAGTCCTTCATCAATAGGCGTTCCCAGAGTAGAGTCCTTTGGTCAAGTGAAGGATGAATCCGTTATTAACAGATTTCAAATTGAAAAAACTAGGAAAAGAGGGAAACCTATTCTTCCTCATCCTCTTCATCCTCTTTCTTCTTTTTCTAGTACTAGGAACTGTATTCATCAGCTAAAGTCTTGTGTTCCACCTTTCAATCGTTTCCTTGAGGCCTTTATCTTGTTGGTCCGGGCATTCCTAATGAAACCTATTTCAAGGTTTCATTGCGCTTCAACGATCAACACATTTGCGGTGGCACAATCTTCAAGCCGCAGTATGTGATAACAGCCGCACATTGCGTAAGCAGCAACAATCCCTCCGGCCTCCTCGTTGTGGCTGGCGACACGAATTTGCGGAAGCCGACCGACGCCACGCAAGTATCAAGGGTGGAAAGCATTCTCATTCATCCGAACTATACGAAAGTCATATACAATGACATCGCGCTGCTCAAACTGCGATCGCCCTTTAAATTCAACGCCAATGTGAACGGCGTACCAATCTTCAACCAGGCCTTCCACCACATGCGAGCATCTGACAGATGTGTGGTCTCCGGCTGGGGCGCCCTGCACTACCAAGGTCAACTTTCGAATGATCTCCACGCCACCCACATCCAAGTCTTCACCCACAAGGATTGCCAGCAAATCTATGGAGCCAACTTTGAACCGAGGCAGATGCTTTGTGCGGGTGACTCCACTGTCTCCAGGGATGCTTGTAATGTAAGGACCAGGGCAATTTCAAAACAAGGCTACACTTGGTTTATGCCCATTTCAGGGGGATTCTGGCGGGCCCCTAGTTTGCAAGGGCGCTCTTTATGGAGTGGTCTCTTGGGGAGTCGACTGCGGGGTTCGGTCCTACCCAGGTGTCTACACCAACGCCTCTCATTACGCCACGTGGCTTAATAGCACAGCCAATAAGGCGTCATCACTGCCACTTGATAAGAGTTTGCTTGCCTTGATAAGCCTAATCGTTGTAATTAAAATATTTGAATGAACAGAACAATAAATAAATACTACTTTAACTGTAGATCGGGCTTGGGTTTCCCGTACTTCTTCCATTGCCGCAAATTCGGCAAGGTATTAATTGAAATCTCCACTAATCCTGTTCTAATCTGAATTTCACTAATCCCAGCAGCATCCTACTTAATTTATTACCATAATCACCAGAACGGTGTGCAGAATCTGGTCGCACTCGGTTGGCGTTTGAGTAAGCAATTGACGACAAAGAACACAAGCCGAAACCTCGGCTCTTGAACAATATCTTAATGGATATGTGATAACGCTGTTTATTCGGAATTAAACTAAAAACTTTTCGATTTTCGTCGTCGAGGTGATTCTCGTGTTTGCTCAAGCCCACTTGTAAGTGAACAAAGCACGAAATCGGCGATGCCCTCGTTTAGTCCTCGATTGCCTAGCAATTGGTCGGCATCCTCAGAGGCCCGAAGATGCACGGTGAGCAATCGCCCTTCGATAAGATCATCGAGCAGATCGGCAATGCGGGGCCATACCAACGGCGATTCAATTACATCTTCAACTTTGTGCTGGTCATTGTGGCCTCCATGCCCCACCTGAACCTGTTGCTCAGTTTAGCAACGCCGAACCACTGGTGTTATGTGCCGGGTCGAGAGGACACCAATCTCACGCTTTTGGAGTGGAAGCAGATGTACATTCCGAAGTACTCCGTTCGGCTCTGACTGTAAGCTTCTTCTACTAATGCTTGTATTGCCCAGGGAGTACGATTCCCGGGGGATCTTGACATTCTCCAAATGCACGCGATACGCCACCCCGATGCTGCCGACCGCGAATCGGAGTGACGCGATCATTGAGAAATGCTCTCTGGGCTGGGAGTATGACCGCACCTGGTACGATTACACGGCGCCAATGCAGAATGACTGGGTTTGCGATGACGAAATGGTCACGGCGAATACTCTAGCACTCTGTCGCTTCGGGGAGTTCGTGGGCACGTTGATATTTGGCCACCTGGCGGACAGGTATGGACGAAGGCCGGTTTTCTTCGCCACCCTGGTCACGATCATCGTCGGCCGCATCATGTCCTCGCTGACATCTGCCTGGGTGTTCGCATTCTTTATTTCGGCGTTCATCGGAAACTTGTCCAGCACGTCCGTGTTCCAAGGACCTCTGGTCATAGCCATGGAGATCTCCCGGCCGGAGGACCGAGCGTACATTTCCATGCTGCAGTGCTTCGGATGGAACATCGCAATGGTCTTAATGCCGGTGCTTATGTGGTGGCTGCGCAACTGGATTCCCTTCCTGTTCGCCACAACTCTCCCATGCGCGATTTTCTTACTGTCCCGAAGGTAATTCTCGCCGGAATCGAACTGTCGTTCATCCATTCACCCGAATCACTTCATAGATGGATGATTGAATCGCCACGATGGCTGGCAAGTCAAGGCCAAGTGAAACGGTGTTTGGAGGAACTGAATACCGTGGCCAAGACCAACAAGACCTGTATACCCGCGAACGCGGAGGCCGTTTTAACGAAGCTGCATCAGAGCCAAAACGGCGAGAAGAACCACAATGTGTGCGGATTGTTCTCAAGTCCTCGGTTAGCGAAGAATACCGTGCTACTAGTAGGCTGTTGGACCATTCTGCTGCTGATTTACATGACGATTACCATAAACGTGAACAACCTGGGCGGAAACCCTTTCCTCAACTATCTCTTCCAGGCGTTCGCCGAGCTACCGGCTTATTTGCTCGGCAGGTACGTGAGCGACAAATATGGCCGCCGGTGGACGAGTTTCTTCAGCTACCTAGCTACAGCCTCAGCATGCTTTCCAGCCCTCTTCATCGTGCATGGTATGGCCAGCTAAGCTAAACCCACCAGATCCGGTTCGTGCGGAACGAGGTGTTTCAGATGAAGCCTACATCCTGGCCGTCTGTGGTATCTCCACCTTTCTCAAGTTCAGCATTTCGCTGGCCTTCTATTCCGTGAATCTGCAAAGCATGGAGATCTATCCGACGTGCGTCCGGCAGACGGGAATCTCCGTGGGAGTGATCTTCGGAAGCGGCATCGGGGTGGTCGCCCCGTACATTATCAGTCTGGGCACGGCAATCAATGCAGCCATTCCCTACGCCATCTTCCTGGCGTCCTCCATCTTTGCGTGCATCTGCTGCCTTTTCCTTCCGGAAACGCATGGATACCAATTACCCGAGACCCTCAAGGACGCCTCGCAGTTCGGCGCTGACCAGGACTTCTGGGGCCGGCGGCAACCGGCGGGAGCTACAGTTCAAGGCGCTGATGTACCTCTTAAGTCCTCTGAAGGCGTGTGATGGTGCAAATTCATCGCGTCCTTATCGTTCAATTGCTGTTTGTAATACGAAATGGGCGACAATGATTCATCCAGTGTCTCCGAATATACACGACAAGCGATTCCTTTTATCGTCGCATCGATAAAACACGTTTTCGGCGTGATAACGTTATCGTACCTTTTTAAATCGATCGAGCCCTCCTCACAATAGCCGAGTTGACAGTGATCTCTATTCAAATTAAGATTGGGAAGGAGCTCTAAGGAAGGGTTGCAATTAAAATGCCAATCAGTAGTGTGATTGCCATTCCTTTCGAAGTCGAGAAAGAGGAGCAACAGGAGAACATGTTGCAGGGGGCTGCACAACGCAATCCGAATCATCCTGAGCACACCTTGCTCAGCAAGGAATTCGTACTAAGACTAAAATGCATCGAATTGGTAAGTGATTCCGGCATCACTGCAACCCTCACAATTCGTCATCAACTTGTAGATCTCCACGGGTGTTATTACGGCTTTATTTTTATACGATGTCGGAAAGTCGCAGCAGAGACAAGGCGATTTGCTAGTTGCTGGCTTTCTGGGCGCACTTCTCATGTGCCCATTTCTCCTAATTATGATTCCCAGGCATCAAACCATGCGGAATGTTTTCGTAAGTTATAAGGGGGATTATTGCAAGTGTGCAGCAAGTTCTTGCAGCCATTATCGAATTTAATATGCTCTCTAATGCATTTCACTATTGGCTACTTGGAGTTTCTCTGGTGGCATGTCATGGAGAACGCAGTGATAGCAGATGGGATAGATGCCAAGGACCCAAAGACACAAAGCGCTTATCTGAAATTTCTCTTCGCAATTGGCGCGTTTCTGCTGGGCTCAGTTTACGCCTGCGAGGTGTTCGTGCAAGTTATCGACTACTTCAAAAGGTTCTTTCAGTGATCTCAAGCTAAACGTGACTTTCTATACTCATCAATGTGATCTATTTGAATTACCAATGTTTTTCCTATTTATAGTTACATTGAAATGTGTTATTACTTAGTTTAACCGACCAAACGGCAATTAAAGTCGAAATTGTAGATGCTGATTAAATATAACCATGTTTTGTATTTCATATTCGAATAACCTCAAGTTTCAAATCTCTAATAAAATTTTCGTTGCGAATTTAATCCAAACTTGACTATAACAACATGAATTTGATAGGAAGTCATCAGGTATTGGATAAGTAATAATGACGTCAATATTCAATTGTGACGAATGAATTTTCGCCATTTTTCAACTGCATGAATAACTTATCAGTAATGAATGATTCATATCAATCAATATATAGCTATTTCTTTATAGAATGTTTTGCTATCATCACTTGCATCTTGATTAAATGCAAACTTATCTCATAAGTGAAGTCATTGCATTCAAAGCGTGCTTAACGATAAATTCCGATTTGTTCATTAGAGATATCACTTACATTGAATTCAGAAGCAGAAAGAATACCAATAGTTAGCTGCACAGACATTATTCATGCTTTTTTCAACTAATAAATTGATTCGCAAAGACTTTCTATGTGATAACATTCACTTCAAACGTACGCAAAAACATAACCTTATAGCATTTTGATGAAACAGGAATCTGTAACCGCAACATCAAAAATGTTGCTAAATTCGAATGAATATACATATTAATTGTTAATACATTCAAGGTAGACAAACTTACCTGCTAACTCATGAATTTGATACGAAGTAATCGGTATTTGATAAGAAGTAATGACGTCAATATTCAATTTTGACGATTTTTCAGCATTTGTATAATTTATCAGCCGTGAATGACTCATATCAATTGATATATATATAGTGCATTTCTTCAGAGAATTACGTTGCCAATAGATTATTTTGCTATCATTAGTTGTATCTTGATTAAATGTAAACTTATAAGTGAAGTCATTGCATTCAAAGCGTGCTTAACGACAAATTCCGATTTGTTCATTAGAGATATCACTTACATTGAATTCAGAAGCAGAAAGAATACCAATAGTTAGTTGCACAGACATTATTAATGCTTTGTTCAACTCATAAAATGATTCGTAAAGAATTTCTCTGTGATAACGTACAATTAAACATAACCTTATAGCATTTTGATGAAACAGGAATCTGTAACCGCAACATCCTAAATGTTGCTAAATTCGAATATACATATTAATTGTTAATACATTCAAAGACAAACTTAGCTGCAAACTCATGAATTTGAAACGAAGTCATCGGTAATTGATAAGAAGTAATGACGTTAATATTCAATTTTGACGATTTTTCAACATTTGCATAATTTATCAGCCGTGAATGACTCATATCAATAGATATATATAGTGCATTTCTTCAGAGAATTACGTTGCCAATAGATTATTTTGCTATCATCAGTTGTATCTTAATGAAATGTAAACGTATAAGTGAAGTCATTGCATTCAAAGTGTGTTTAACAACAAATTCCGATTTGTTCATTAGAGATATCACTTACATTGAATTCAGAAGCAGAAAGAATAGCAATAGCTAGTAGCACAGACATTATTAATGCTTTTTTCAACTCATAAAATGATTCGTAAAGAATTTCTCTGTGATAACGTACAATTAAACATAACCTTATAGCATTTCGATGAAACAGGAATCTGTAACCGCAGCAACATAAATGTTGCTAAATTCGAATCCACATATTATTTGTTAATACATTCAAAATAAGACAAACTTAGCTGCAAACTGATGAATTTAATACGAAGTAATCGGTATTTGATAAGAAGTAATGACGTCAATATTCAATTTTGACGATTTTTCAGTATTTGTATAATTTATCAGCCGTGAATGACTCATATCAATGATATACATATATAGTGCATTTCTTCAGAGAATTACGTTGCCAATCGATTTTTTTGCTATCATTAGTTGTATCTTAATTAAATGGAAACTTATAAGTGAAGTCATTGCATTCAAAGCGTGCTTAACGACAAATTCCGATTTGTTCATTAGAGATATCACTTACATTGAATTCAGAAGCAGAAAGAATACCAATAGTTAGTTGGACAGACATTATTAATGCTTTTTTCAACTCAAAAATGATTCGTAAAGAATTTCTCTGTGATAACGTACGATTAAATATAACCTTATAGTATTTCGATGAAACAGGAATCTGTAACCGCAACATCATAAATGTTGCTAATTTGAATCCACATATTAATTGTAAATAATTTCAAACTAAGCAATGAAAGATGTTATTTGAAAATATTAATTCGAGCCTACAAGTCGGCCCAACTTTAAAAAAATCTGCACATGATGTGCACGTCTCGATGGCTCCTTATTTTCAATTCTTGTTGCAATTGTATTCGTATAAATATGCTCAAGCGTAAATCCAGCAATAACTTCATCTGAAATCTGCAATGCAGCGTCTGGAGTGACACGAAGACGAATAGTAGCTTTATTTCCTTTCCTATGCACAACAAGTCTGCAAGAAGAGAGGAAAAAGTCCATAACAGAAATGAATTCGCAAAAATCTTGCTTGTTTGCTCACTTGGGATCATCCTGATAATAATGACTATCGCCGCCTTCATCAAACTCAGCAGTTTCATCCCTGGCGGGCAAAACAAAGCCATTGGGAGGGCAAATCAAGTCAGCAGTAACAATCTGCTCGACTTTTCGTGGACTTATCGTGCTGCTATGTTGACGAGTCATTGATATTGGAGCTAAAGCATCCTTGACGTTCTTTTCTAAACTTGGGCAGATATCTACATCATCGCCGTGGTGAGTAGCTGCTGCTTCAGCTCGCCCTTCCTGCCCATCATAAGCTAAAGGAAGAATCTTGACTGCAGTTTGAAACTGGGTAGGATTGACAAAAATGAGCAGAAGATCGCATTCGTTGGCAGCGCGAAGTGGCTCAACAGTGAAGATGCGCACTTCGGGGATGTGGTAGTAGGCAAATAGCTGGATTTTGAATTTGATGCTGTTTGGATTGAATTCCGGTTTGCTCACAATATGCTCGCATTGCCGACAACGCAATGATTGCTTCACTAAAAGCTGCTTACGCACCGGACACAATTTGTTCACGGTGGTTGGCTGGTGATCAGGAAGACCTAGACGTTGTTCGATTGTTGTTACTGCAACACATGACTTCCGGATTAGAGGAAGGTTGAAAATGTGGAGGGAAAACATACAATTTGTTAGAATTATCGGGGTAGTAAGTAACTCAACAGGAAGATCATCTACTTCTTCATGCGGAATTGCTGGCTCGGCTTCCTTCGCTTTGCTCTTCAAGTGTGGATTGGGCACATCCGGGATGCCGAACTTCTTGCGAATCATTGCTGCAGTGACTCCCGTCCTCTCCTGCCATTGAATCCAGCTTTCAAATTGAACAAATAATCATTGATATTGCCAACCGTGTAAGTGACGTATTTCTTCGTCCGTTTCTTATCCTTCTCGATCTTGAGTTGCATGTCGCTGAGCACAGCAGCCTTGCAACGATCCTGAATGTCGTGCAAACGATTTGCGTACACATTTTCCCTTTCTGGCCAACGATTGCTTCCTAATAATAAACAAGTCTTAGAAAACAATGATAATTGATGATTTAGTTGATAGAAATGGCATTTAATAGTTTAAACTCCATTCTGAAAAGCAAACGAATTTGCCGAAGTCGAGTTTAAAAGGCTTTGTAGTTG
>JAOEHK010004394.1:0-14281 GCA_025447835.1 Labidoglobus nevermanni
GCTTATGATCACTCTTCATGCCTTGCGCCTTTTTGAGGCGGGATTGAATGGTAAAAGAACACTCAGGATAGGATTGACTTCGTCAATTTTGATAATGATATAGCCGTTATTGGGATCCTTAACGACGAAGAAATTCTACATGAAATGGTGGAATTGGATGGCAAAGAAGACGAAGACATTTCAATTATTTATCCGAATCAAGCAATCGAAAATTTTAACTGTGTTCGTAATTTCTTAATGCAATCAAACATTAATGAAAATGTGTTTGATGTATTGCACACTATAGAATCAGCCATAGATACCGCACGGTTTAGAAATTTTAGGGTCCAGACTAAAATAGACGAATAGACGTATAAATATAATATATACCGAGTTCTTTTTTCATCATCACGACCTCGATTTAGCGAATTACCCCGATATAACGAATTATTGACGTCACTTGAAATTCGTTATATCGGGGTTTTACTGTAGTAGTAATACCCAAACAACGCTGGGTACTCCACTAGTGAATAAATAAAACATTTAAAAACGTCAGTCTTATTGAATGCAATTCACCCATATCATAGATTGAATATAATAGCGCTATGTATTTGGCTGAGTTCCCAAATTACACTTTATCTGCTGAATTATTAATGCAGAGTAAGTAAAGTTGCAATTTCAATTCAAATAGCCATTCCAATCGAATTGCATGAAGTAGCAAACATCAAGCGAGATGAGCCAATTTGAAATTAAAGCCACGGAAATCAATAAGAGTTGGAAGGGCGCAAACGGGGAAAGATTTGAGATGCACTTGATTAGCAACACAAATTGCTCGAATTCGTTGACGCAATCTTTCCGGCGAAGAATCTGCAGAAGGCGTTCTATTACGTTTCAGTGATTTCGACCATCTGTTGCATGGCGTTCGCATCGGAAGTGTAAGGGCGCTTGAGCCCTTCGTGCACGTTCATCCAAGGCGCGCCAACTCGAGCAGAAAGTGCATCGCTTCCAACGAGCGCGCGTTTCATGTCTGAACTGTGCCTTATTGCAGGCTGACCACATGCTTGTGCCCAATGGGCACTGCCTTTGAGCAATAATACGCTCCGTCCTCCGACCTCGTTGGCATAGGTGCAACGCAAGGCAATCTCTATGCACTGTGGTCGAGCATTTGCCAGCAACTTCCACAAGCCGCAGAACTACGTGTTCGCTAGACGTCTTACAGAGGATCCACGTGGCCCTTATTGCTGGCACACGTCACACTTGGGCACGTGCGGTCAGATACTCGAAGTGTGTGCGCGCCTTCCGTACTTCCAGGGCAGGATTTACGTATAAACTACAGAAGCTTTAGTTTGGGGCCCTCAGTTATCTAGGGCTGACCATACAACCAGATAGATATGAATAAAAAACGGAAATATTAGGAGAATGTTCTTGAATGAGTTTTGGCATTCGTAGGAGATAAGGAAACATTTGGCTGTCTTCATAAAGACCATCAGCTTGGCTTTTATGAAATTTAAACAAAATTTGTTCCCTATAAAGTAATTGAAAAAATCCGAATAAAGGATAAAGAAACATCTTAATCCGGACAGCTTTTTAACAATCCTTCCTACGCATTATTAATTTGATTAGGTCTGGATTCATAAAAGGCTTCCAACCCTTTTTAATAGCCTACCTCAGGGGTCGCCAAAGTTTTTTGAACGTTGACCCCTATATAATTTTTTGGCATCCTCATCGACCCCCATTAAAAGTAATTTTCACTTAATTCAAATAAAATCTAAACTTTGGCACGTGGAGTACCCGATGATGACCCGAAAACGCAATAAAATATACGAGAAATACTTCATGGATGGGCCGACTGTAAATTCATGGAAAAGCGACAATTAAAGTAGTAAAGAGAAGTATGCCGGTCAAAGTTAATCAACTAACTGTAAGTGCATACAAACTTCGCTATGTGTGAATAGCATATTAAGAATTGATTTTGCTTCGACCCCCTGTCTCAGATCGGCCCCTGCCTTTGGCAAATAGACCCCTGGGGGGCCTATAGACCCCACTTTGGCGACCTCTAGCCTAACTCCTTTACATCTTATTTCTCTAGTTTAGTATCCCCTCATCTAAGAAAGGCTTGATCAGAACGGACGCTTAGATTTTCATTAAATTTTCATCTCGTAGAAGAGTGAGAGTGCAGCCGTGATGCATTGCAGCACTTAGGTACATAATATTCTGATCTTATCCCGAATAAGTCTAAAAGAGCCACAAGTAACTCGCAACCCGCGGTTTCGCCAACCCTGGCATAGAGTATTATCAAGTGTAAATCCGGCCCTGCGTATTTGTAATTAAATTAGATTATCTCCTTTCTCCATCAAGCATTGCAATAAATTCGTTTGCTCTACTGCTCATCTTCGTCCTAGATCAGGGACGACCAACCCAAATGAAGTCGCGGCCCACTTTGGAAATGCATCCTGACCTCGCGGGCCGCACATAACATGATCCAATACGACGTAAATTCCCCGCTTGTGCATTGTGCCTTGGCCCAGAAACGACCAACCAAATATTGCGAATCAATTTACACAAATTGATCACGTTTTCCTAGAGATGAAGCACAAGTACGGGGAATTCTCTGATATCCCATGAAGGCTTATTCTATCTGCTGCACGAACCTCGGATATTACCCATCCATGTTCGTTATTCAGGCTGCACAAATGTTCAGCGCGGTCCGCGGATTGTCCATGTCTGTCCTAGATATTATCCTGGAATGTCTCATGAACATTTGGTGTTATTAAACGCCAAATTGCTTTCGCAATTGTGTTTGCGTTCAGATTTATGCTTCAATAAACCCGTCTATGCAAAGGGATCTTAAACTATTCTTATTTGACGGTCACACTATTATTGTACAATTGTACAATAGTTGCGTTGTGCTTGATTGTAATGTCAGGTTCATCGTGACAAGGATTCTATGTGTACTAATAACATCTACCGATGCAGTGTTTTTACAGATGTTATAGCAGGGTGGTTTTCAATGATTTGAAACGTAGTTCTGAACAAAAGACTTGACTGTAATATTTCATTTGCTTAACAAGTCTCGTTCAAATTCAATTCATAAACGAATGTTGAATGAGGTGGTGTCTCATGCAGTAGTCAATTGTTGATGCTTATTGAGATTAAATGGCTATCTTTAAATTAACCTTGATTAGAAAGCATAATCGATCCATTAATTATATATTACAGTTAATTGAAGATCATCAAAACTATGCAATTAGAACCCAGATTAAAAAGAATTATTCTTTAAGATTTAACCTATTCTGTAATTGAATTCAATTTTAAAATGTGACTATCATTAGTAACGGAAAAATTTCCAACATTAATAATGAGAATTTACGCAGTTTTAACTTCCTGTTACTAAATATAAATTTTATTACTACAATATGTGAAATCAACAGTTGTTTTAAAATGGCATATAAAATATTAATATTTCATAAACTTGTGATTCAAAGTTGGTGTTTACACCAAATCCGAAGCTATGAATTGCAACGGAAAGTTTTCATATATTTATAACTTACCTATATCGAGAAATCCAAGCAAAATGAGCGAATACTGGCAATAGTCTTTCATGATTCCGGCAATAATTCTCGGTTTTAAACGGATATAAATTCGCACAGCATTTATTCGATTGCACTAAGTTGGTAAAGTTGATTAAATGTAACGCTTGTAACGTCTGGCTGCTCTTCTGTTTCACTGATAGCTGATGTGCTTAAATACCTTATCTTTCATACTCCCAGGTATGCACGAAACGTTTCCCGGTTTGGAAGAGGAGATGTGGCGACGTTACTGGTTTTCGCGTTTGACTTTGCCGCTCGTGGTCAAACGGACATCCGATCACTTCACTGCCTCACAACGTGCGCCAAACTGAACTGGGCAGTGAAGAAGCCTGCGAAGCCCGACATACGCATCGTTACTATTCCCGCAGTTCAACCACCATGCTTGCTTAGCCATGCATAATATCGCGCGCTATTCATATATGTGCTACATGCCTCCATTCTCTTATACATTATACACTTACTTGCATTCGCTCCAAATGTGCTTTATGTCTGCCGACTCCACCGTCCGCATTTTTACGCTTTTCTACTCATTGGACATGCAACCGGACATTGTGGAGCTGCTGGATGCACACGTCCAACCATTGCAGTCATTGCATTTAGGGCGAAATGCATACATTTCCAGGAGAATCACATTTTTTCCTTATATTCCCGCATTGTAAGTGCGAATAAATGAAACGTAAAATTAGGTACCTTTGGACATTACTTGTTAATATTCCTACATTTAAATGTTTCACCCCAATCCTATCAAATCCACTTGTTTTGATTGCTAATTGATGATTTATTTTTGGTCTTGGTCTTCATATCGAGTCGTTATCTGTGTAAATGTTTATAACATTTACATGGACCTACTAGTATGAAAGCGTATAGTATTGTCTTCCTACTGGACCCTCGATAGTCAACGCGATTTGTCCGTGGGTAATTATCCTACGAGTAACAACAATATACAAAATAATTTATTCAAATTATTGCCCATTGGAATTACATATTTTTGCACTTCTTTGGCAAGTTGCGGAAACCACGCCAAAGAATTGCCGGTCCTTTGATCCAAAGCCTTCATCCACCCATTTTTGCACATCGTCGCTGCTCAGAAACTGCGTGTCCCAACGAAGCAAACAAATGGTAATCAGAAGGGACCAATTCCGGTGAACAAGCGGCATGAGGAAGGATTTCCCAACCAAACCCTTTAATTGTGTCCTGAGCAACTTTTTATGAGTGCGCCAGTGCATTGTCATGCAGAAGAATAACGCTCCCTGTTTACTGTTTCACCCGCCTGATCCCACCAAACACATAAGTTTTTTCCCAAACCAAATTCGCCTTACCGTCGAAGTCGATGGTTCACCTGGACTTATCCATGACCTTTTGCGCTAAGGATTCTCAAAATAAATCCACTTTTCACCACCAGTACCAAGTTGATGCAGGAATCACTTTGTTCCGTATCTGGGAGCAAAATTTACCATATTCTTATTGAATTAACAATATAATTACGCTGTTTAGTTTCTATTTAACTTAACATTTAAAAGTGCTGGAAATTGTCCATGATTTAGTACTTTTAACTATTAATGGACAAGGTATAGGACAAAACAATTAAAGTACAGTGGTAATTCTTTTACAAAATTGTACCTTTAACTGAAGTTGCGATATTATTCTCAATATAATTCGATGTAATAACATCGAATTGTAAATATAACTAGACATGTACATAGACATGTACATATAACATGTATAATGTACATAATCAGACGGCAAATGTAAATTATGCAATTCAATTTTAATTCTCCATTTCAATTTATTTGCAATGGATTATAAGGGCATGTAAATGAAGAAACAAATATTGGGACGAGACCGTTCAGGAGCAAATTCAATCATAAGGGATTATTCTCAATGAAAGTGTAATATTTGTCGTAAATATTAAGAAGATCATGAATGTGGATCCTTGAATATTTCAAAATTTCCATCAAGTCACGTTTGGCATCCTTAAATGAAAATCAAAGTTAATCCTGGATTTCAAACATATTTCACTGCAAGAAATAAAAACAATAAAAGGGCGTACACAGTGGCGTAGCGTGGTTATCTGCTACCGGGGGGATTTTTGCCCTAAATAAGTTATGTCCATGTAAAATTTGCACTCTTAAAACTTACCTCTTTAACTGCTTTTGTAGTCAGAATGTCATCTGACACCGGGTATTCCCCGTGCTTGTTCGCTAGCACTGAGAATGGTGACCAATTATAAAGCCCGCCCTCTAAATATGCCGCCCGGTGCTGCCCACCCACCGCACCCCCCACGCTACGCTACTGGGTATACATTTGTATATTGTAATATTTCTCCTGCACTGCTTTTTGCAATAGAGCTGAAATGGCAAAAAATCTGGTGCCTACCTTCAAGGGTGCGATTTGGCCATCCTGCAAATGTGCAAAATCCTTTTTGACCACTTTGGCCTTCTTAGAAGTTCCATTGTTGATGGCGCTGATAAAATATTGTTTCAATTGACCCAATTCCTGACCAGTTGCTTCAATTCTCAAATACTTTTTGTTTGTGTCCAATTCGAATCGCACCATTTGATCATTAATTTCAATTGTGGACCTAAGAATGCCCTCACTACGAATCATTTGTAATGGATTGAGATTCTGATAAGCGTTGTGCATCAGCCTCTCGACGAAAGCGTCTTCATTTAAGCTGCAATGCAACTTATACCGTAGTGGAACGAAATCCTTCTTTTCCCCAAAATCGTCTGACCCTATAGGCAGGCTATACATTCGATTGATTTTCAAAATGTTCTCTTCAAGGCTTGAAGAGGAAGGTTTGGCATTATTAAATTTGTATGAAATATCAGTTTGCAATCTGAACAATTCCACCGGAAGTCCATTTGTGAGGGATGTGAGACTCACTCCAACAATTTCATCATTGCTGGTGATTCTAGGTATACGTAAAATGGCGCTTGTGACATTTTCTCGAATCGCCAACGGTAAACTTTTGCAAATAGTACTTGCATCTGTGCTCACAGTTACAGTAACAAGCCAATCCTTAGACATTAATTTATCAAGGAATATTCGCGACATATAAATGTCGATCATGAAAATATTACTTTCCTCGCACATGTAATTTAAATTCGTCGAACATAGTTTATCGTGGTCCACTTTTTCCGGATAAACTTCTAAAAGATCTTTTAGAGAGCGAAATACCTTCACATGTACTTGAATTAATTTATTTCGGGCAATCTGTGGATTCTTTAGTATTTGTAAACTTCGCAACTGATCGTTATAAGATTGTAACTTCGCCCTCAATTTAATGCATTCATTATTATCCGCTTCAATTGCATTTAGCAAGTCATTGTATTTTGGTAAATTCACCCCTTCCGTAAATGCCATAATTAGTTATTGCAAGAAAAATAATGTAATTACCAATTTTGAGGTTACCGTAAATCGCAAAGAAACGATAAATAAAATAAGAAAAATACGGTTTTACGTTGCAATAATATTATTGAGCGAAACTAAAATATATTTAGAATAATATTCTGTCCCATATATCGCCTCATATTTCGCCTTTTCAATTCCTTCTATTAGCTCGCATTCTCCTCTTTTTAAGGGATTGAGGGCAAATGCACCCCGCTGATGGGAAACCCTGTGTGGGGCAAAACCCCCTTGCTATGGCCCTTCTCTGGCTATATGCTATGCTAGCTGCTAAGCTTTAAGGGGTGGAGATGGGAACCGAGAAGTCGAGGAGTCGAGCAGGGGCTCGTTCGGGAAGTCTAACCTGATTAACTAACCTACCCAGATGCGGGAGTGCCACCACGCTGCATGGCCTGGTTTAGCTGTCGGATTCCCCGCGGGCGAAGAGGGGCATTTCGGAGATGGCTGGGTTCGATTGACCCACGACTGAAGCGCGGAGGTTTTTCGCGAGTTTGGCGTGAATCTCAACACGAGGCGTTAATCCTAATTCTCGGAAGGGTCTAACGTATCTGCATCTCGAGTTTCGACAGCCCTCATCAGGACTTTACCTATCCCACATTCGTAGGCCTGAAAGACCCACTGGCGTTCAATATGATGGCCTCGGTGATATTTTCGTCTTCCAAACTTCGATTCGTCGATTTCAACTATTTTACCCTTTCCGCCCATCCGATCTGGGTACAAGAAATAATATAAAACTTGTTTCTAAAGTACATCGTACTAGAAATTATTTACTAATTTTTTAAATAAGCACAAATAAATCATGCGAAAATACAATTGAATATCTACATTTAACTCGGTGTCAATAGTAGGCAACTTTGAATCTGTGGAGCCAAGTTGCATCCTTATAGTCCAGAAGCAGCTTTTGGAGGATGGTGCTTGATCTCAAAAAATTATCTAGGGTCCAGATGTTGAAACAGCAATCCATTTTGTAATTTTAAGACTTCTAGGCCAACACTAGTCCAACCTGGCAGTAAACCCCTTGCGAACAACTCTAGGCATTTCAAGTCTTCAATGCTTGAATTATAAATGCGCTCTATCACTTCCACCAGAGGTGGTTTATGTGAGTGAATGGCCGAGGGTACACTGATGATGATTCTGCCATCGTATTTCTGAAACATATCATTGCTATCGCGCATTCCGATAGCAATTCGTTCATAGGGTTGCTTGCCGCTGCTGGTGACATTTCTAAAAGGCACAACTGGCGCACCAGAAGTGGTCACTTTCAACCAATACAGGGTACAAACTCGCTTCAAGCCCATGCTATGAAAATAATCTTCAACTGTGGCTAGTTGTGAGGGCGAATTAGTGCACCATATGAAAACTGCCGTCTGTGCTTTTAAACAACGATGTAAATCTATCCGTTTGATGTCTTCATTTTGAAGCATAGGGTAGCCTTGATTCCGTGTCCCTTTCTTCATTCTACGAATGGCTTTATTCCACCATGGTGGATCAATGACAATAATATCGTAGTGCTCGCTAAATTCCATTTCAAAAATGTCCTTGTTATAAAATAAGCATCTGGGTGGAATTATATAAGCAAAGCCTTCGATGAACACTTCAATGGATTTATCCGACGAATTTCCTCCGAAGAAGCGACTTGTGATTGGATAATTACAATCGGGCCGAGTGTAGGCCTTCATGCGACTCAATGTAACTTGATTTGGTCGTTTTGAGTTCTTCTTTATACTTTCCGTGCCAACTGCTTCTTCCTTCTCTTTACAGACTTTTTTAGTTCCGAAGAAGCTATGAATTGTACTCAAATGTTTCTTATAAACATCAGAGACATGTGTTTGGAGAATACTATTATTTGAAGCGTAAAATGGTTCGTGGATTTGAAAAATCAATTCATTTGCACACCAACCATCTAGTTTTTCATTTTTATATACTTTCTTTATGTATTCTTCATGGGAAATTATCATGAAATCTTCAGATTCCACTAAAACACTCATTTTGTACTTTCAACAATTTTATCGTTATGGGATAAAATGTCAAGATTATTGTTAATAATAATCAAAATCAAATAATCTGTATCTTGTTGAAATCCAGAAAATATTTCGAGTAATATAAGATAGACATTGAGGTTAAAAGTTCAAAGGACTCATCAGTAAATTTCCATACATTTTCCCGTTTTTCCGGGAAGGTATTTGACCGATGGTGAGCAGACAATAAAACAGAGATAGGTTGTTGAATTATCTTAAAAGGATTGAAAATCGCATTGAGCAGTCTTAGAAACTTGCAATAATATTCTACAAAAGATTGTTCTCACATTTTTCTATTTTTATCCGTAACTAAATTAGTCGCCGCCGTTAGATTAGGCTAAATGCAACCTCTCCGAGACACCTTTAGATCAGGAGTAACAGGCTCACTGCCTTGGACAAGACATTTATTTCCCTTGCCTCTGGATCGAATAATCCCCGAGTTCCTTTCTGAGCCTCAGTATGTTACCTATGCACAACAAAGGATTCCGGCCCCAAACGCGGGGTTGTGTGTCTTCACTGATGGCTCAAAATCCCTACTTGGTGCAGGAGCTGGGATTTTCAGCCCACAGCTTAGTATTGCATTGGCTGTACCCCCACACCCGCTGTTTACGCTACTCCAAGCTGAACTAGCTGCCAACAATGCCATCAAAACTTCTCCTAAAGAACAAGGTAACCAACAAGGTTGTTACCATCATGAGGGACAGTAGATCGGCTATACGTGCTTTGAATCGCTGTATCACAAACTCAAGACTCATACAAGAGGCAACATCGAATCTCAACTGCCTTGCTAACACTAACCGAATCCTGATTCAATAACTTCGGACCTTAGTAGGACTGTACACAGGTCATTGTCACCTGAATAAGCACCTCAGCAAAATCGACCTTGCACCCACTGTCCGCTACCGAGGTTGCTTGGTGGAGGAGGAGTGGTCTCACCACGTTCTGTGTGACTATAGGGCTATGACCCAACTCAGAGTAGAAGTATTTGACTCAACCGAGTTAGACCGGCGTATCACCTAGCTGGAGGGGTAGGCTAAATGAAATGGAGGATGTACAAAGGGCCCAACTGATTGGCCTAAGCGCCGAAATAAAACAAGGAGTCCACATAGTCTTGCTATAATTCCATTATATTTTTTTGACTCTAATTAAACGATGGTCACTTATTAGTAATTTAATTATTTTTTAAAATGAGCAAAATAAAGACAATGTATGGTTAAAATGCAGGTACAACAATATATTTATTTGTTTTGATTCTGATCATTGCACAATTGAAAATTTACATCTATTGCAAAGTCACAAGTATTGCAACATATTAAAAGGAAATGTAACAAAATATTGCATTGTAAATTACATATTTAGCAATGTCATGCCTCTATATATATATTAACTATAGTATATTGGTTAATACTCGCTTTATACAGTAATGAATGGAAGAGACAATGGAATGTGAGTAGAAAAATATCTATTCGTACATATTAAACAATTTCCCTAAGGTTATATAAATATTGTTATCAGCGCAATTTCATTTCCTCTCACAAGGATGACGAATTGTATATGTATATGAGCTTCAATTGTAAATTTACATAAGTTATATGCGTAAAGCAAATCTATCCATAACATATAACTGCCATGTGTATCCGCTTTTGATTTGAGAATGCTTTCTAATTGTTGTTACTTAGTATAGACGACTATTTAGCTCAACAGCCTCCATTTGTACAATACTAATAATTGATAGTATTAATTAGTTTATTTCACAGTCTAAATTTATAGACATTCAACTTATTAAAAATTATTTTCAACACTAATTTTCTTCGTCTGAACTCAACAGCATTGTTTTCTCCGTGTAATTGGCGGGTGATATAGTGGACACTTTACTGGATATCGATGTTTTATTAGAAGATGAGACACTATTGTACGATGCTAGCACAACACCCCCTGTTGGACTCATTGGATCATCGGGGTCAAATGTAGCTAGTCTCTGACCGCGACCATTTTTACCTCCTACAAATAAATAATCAGCATACTTCCTATAATGTAATATTATTGATAAATATTTAAGTTCGAACATCATAGATCATAAATTTTAAATGCAAAAAAAATACCCCAACAATATAAATGTAAAAGCTTTCTTTATTCTAATCTCTTTAACCCAAACTAAATGAATATAATAAGTATATTCTTGTATGCTGTCACGACCGTTTTGGATTCATCAATGAAGGGAATAGCTGAGCATCAGGTGATGCCCTCTGAAATGGCAGATGTGGTTGCAGTACGCTCCTCTACGACTCCCCACCCTAAAAAACCAATACTATCTTCCCTGCCATAAAACTAAGTGGCCCTACAAGAAGGATGCACAATGGGTCCAAATGTTGAGGTCTAGGCGCTGCATGGTTGCACACGCCCTCAAACAAAACAACAATCAGGTGATAGTGGTTGGTTGCTTGGAGGGGGTGTGACACCTGCATTACTTAGGCCCTACTATTTGGGCCACATCAGGTGATACTCAGATAGTGACCAAAGACTATGATATAGATTTTTAATTTTAAATAGCCCTTTTACTCGATTACGTGCTTGTGACTTGAAATTGCAATGCAAAATAAAGAGTAATAACCGATCCATAAGAGAAACGTGCTGGTCCTATCATGGTAAGTTATAGGTTGCAAAAGAACATTTGGCCTAAAATAAAGATTTTCTAGTTGATAGAAGTGGCATTTAATAGTTTAAACTCCATTCTGAAAAGCAAACGAATTTGCAGAAGTCGAGTTTAAAAGGCTTTGTAGTTGCTTTTCTATTTGTTCTGTTCCTTTGCATACAGCATATTTACAAAATGCAAAGTGCACATTTCCATTTTGCAATTTAATTCTAATGAATTCCATATATACAAGTAAATTATAAAATGAACGTTAAAGTAAGCTCCATCCCAAAGTAATCCAACATAAACGCTCTTTTCTAAGTACATTTCATCATAAGTCAACAATAAATCTACGATATCACATAAACTATATTAAATTGTACATGCTAATCGTCTATGAAATCTCAAACAATACTTGTCCGCAGAAAATGGTCGTGTAATTGTTGTCTTATAGATTACGAGTATCAATTGAACCAAATTCATAAATCTGGCGCCAAAATGTATATATAGAGCAGGGACGGTCAACCCAAGACCCGCGGGACGAACAAGGATGTGGAATACCCGACTTTTCCACGTGGTTATCCACCGTCAGGTCAGAGATAGCCTGGGCTTTCCATTAACAGAAAATCTGCAACGGACAAGCTCGGGGAATTTTAGAGTCCGCCGGTGGCAAACCTACGGGTATTCCCCGTACTCGTCGGGCGAATGCATTTGGGTTGGCCGTTCCTAATATGAAGGATCCAATAAGTAAACACATCGCAATTTCGTCGTAAGATTAACAACTGGAACATTTTTGTCTTTTTATCGTTTTGTTTCATCATTTGTGGGCATTCGTGATGAACCGATCAAACAGAATGAAAGCAATCAGTAGCACAGGAGTCGTTCGCCCAATAGCGCATGCAACATGCTGCACGTCTCGATGGATTTTGTTCAATGATTTGATTACAACTTTTCATACGGCAGCTGAGATACGACCTCTGAAAATAAGACAACCAAACACATGCAAACAGTTTATAAAAATAATACACACATCATACAACAATGGAACAAATCAGTGATCATTGCATTCACAATCCCAACGAAACTCACCTGAACTATACTGAGTATATTGTTGATACTGTGGATGGAAATTGTGAATGGCATCCGTCATAATATCTCTAGGATTCATTGTCTCCTGTAAGTTTCACGAAAATAAGTAATCAAAAGTCTAGAGTAGAATGTAAATATTTACAATTCTACAAAATTTTGTAAGAAACGACGGATTTTTTAAGACGACTTTTTGAAGAAATTTTTAAAGAGCTCTTTCTATACCATAGAGTAGGATATAGTAAGATTTCCATATTCTCGGGTCGAAGAATTGGGAGCAGATCCTCGTATATGCAGCTAAAAATATGTGTTGGAGGTCCACCTTTCAATACGAGGAATAGCCGGAAATGGTTTTGCTGGTGGTTTTATTGCCCACCAAACTCCCCCGATGCCGGTGTGATTCGGGGAATAGCCCGAAATACAATTCCTATTACTCTTTTACACTAGAACAGGGATGGCCGACCCAAATGAACTCGTGGGTGACTTTGAAAATATATCAAATACTTCGCGGGACAAGTACGGGAATACCCGTGGGTTTGCTACAGCCGGATTCTAAAATTCCCCGAGTTTGTCCGCTGGAGATTTTCTCTTCATGGAAATCCAAAGCTCTCCCTGACCTTACGGTGGATAACAACGGGGAAAACTCAGGTGGTCCCACTAATATAGCACATTTCCCGAAAGCATTAATTAAATGATTAGAAATTAGAATGCTCCAGGGAGCAAATTATGAGAGAAATTGTAGATTCTCACTTCGGAATTATATTTCATAAAATCAAAGGCAAGAATTGGGGCGGCCAACCCAAATGAACTCGCGGGTCACTTTAGAAATACATCATATCACTCTCGAGGACCACTTTACAAGGCCAAAGCAACGCGTGCAGTTGCACGCGGCCCTACGGTCCATGTAGAGACGCCCCACGGATGCATCCAACACATGGAAAGTTGCAATTTATGAACCCGGCCCCGGAAAGCTTGCACCGGACCTGCCACTTTGCAGTCCGTCATGTCAAATATGAACTCGCCACCCCCGAATTTCGGAATACCTCGAGCTTGCCAGCGGACAAGCACGGGAAACCCCGTAACTACTACATGGACGTAGAGTATTCCCATCCTTGTTCGTTACGGGGGCCTTGGATTGGCTGTGTCTTGGGCAAGATCGTCGTATGGGACCTCGATATAGGGCTATAATCTCGCTATAACGTTTTCTCGATCTAATTTCGATCATTTCATCTCGGGGTCAGCACTTTAGGGGATATTTAGTTATATCTATCTTAGTTAGGTCAAATGCGCAATAGGTGCTCAATGGCTAGAGCACAGTTTCTCAAAGCGGGTGCCGCGAGCATCCCTCAGGGGTGCCGCGAAACTTTTCATTTGATTACATCTAGCCACTGCGGTACCAATCTACGGGCCATAAAAGAGCAAAATAGAAAAGCAATCGTTTTCAACGAAACCTTATAAAGCGCCATTTAAATAGCGTTTGGGGAATTCTATGCAATTCTCGGTATATACGCGTGCAAGATTAGAGTATTTGACGGGTCATAAATAGTAATAACTCAATCTAGATATTC
>JAOEHK010004405.1:0-14272 GCA_025447835.1 Labidoglobus nevermanni
CATTTTGGTCCCCTCGATATAACGAACTTTTTTGGGCCAAGGACATTCGATAAACTTCTTCCAATTCGTAATTTTTCGTGGAATTGAAGTAGCTTAAGAAATTTAAACGTACCGCTTATGATCACTCTTCATGCTTTGCGCCTTTTTGAGCTTAAGCATTGTTCATGTTTACTAGAATGCAATTTTTATATTACGAAAAATTAAAAGATGCACGATGTTTTTGGAGTCATTAATAAATGATTGGGGACGATGTTGTCAAACCTCCAAAGTCTTATGTTTTATTGAATCTTTATTGATCGATGTTCAATGATCTTAATTGCCAACCGGTTTCGGCTATATTAAATTAAATAGCCATCCTGTGCAGAACACACAACCAAATCATAGCAAATCCGGTGGCAAGTTACATGAAAAATCAAAAAAGTTTGAAATAAACTCACATGTAACAAAACTCCTTCAAAACTCAAAGGCCTTGGGCCAAATTAACATATTGTTCAATTTTTATAATTTTATTAACTCGAAAAATAAGCAATTCCCAGGGGATTGAATGGTAAAAGAGCACTCAGGATAGGATTGACTTCGTCAATATTGATAATGATGTAGCCGTTACTATGATCCTTAACGACGAAGAAATTCTACATGAAACGGTGGATTTTGATGGTGAAGAAGACGAAGAAATTTCAATTATTTATACGAATCAAGCCATCGAAAATTTTAACTGTGTCCATAATTTCGTAATACAATCAAACATTAATAAAAATGTGTTTGATGCATTGCACACTATCGAATCAGCCATAGATACCGCACGGTTTACTAATTTTATGGTCCAGACTAAAATAGACGAATACTTTCTAAAATGTAATGTATGTCGTGTTTATGGTCATCTCTGAATTGTATAGAATTTTATAAACATAATATATAACAAGTTCTTTTTCATCATGACGACCCCGATTTAGTGAATAACCCCTATTTAACGAATTTTCCACGTCGGTCCCTTGAAATTCGTTATACCAGGGTTTTACTGTATATTTTTTGGATAATGGATAATTACAGGCTGCTGTGCCATAACAAGTCTCAAGGAGCAACGAGGACGCAGGCGTTGAATATGAGCTTCAATTTGCAGCCACGTTGGTGGAAGTAACCCGAAACTAAAAAGCTGCGTTTACTTCTACGGGCTTACGACAGTAACGGATTTTTCTCATCGCGACGCATTTTCTAACCGGCAATGTTCATCGCGTCCTCCAGCAGCGTCTTCATCAAAAATCCTGACGCTAGAGGCGTGCCGTTCGCGCATTTAATTTCATGTTGCCGCTTCATAGCTGAATATTATTCATTTTTACGAGTTTTATTAAAATAAATATGCAATGACTTGATGTATGCCGCCATGCGATCTGCCAACTCCGCCGCCTAATGCAAGGACAAGACAATGCCATTAAAGCGTCTGACGAGCAGGAACAAATGAACAAAACTGAGCAGTAAAAACAATTGCAGTGCAACTAGCGCAGAAATAAAGTGATATTATACTTCGCGTATTTTTAAGTGCGCTCCCTTTCTTTGTTGCATCGCGCTTTCGTTTCGCCAACGACGCTCAAGTGCGATTTTACGAGCAAATTGAAACGCTACAATTAGTGCGTGTCCTAAGTAGGCCTCGGAAACTACGATGTAAAACCCGTACCCGTACCTTTTATAAGGATATAGGGTACGTATCGGGTATAAAAGGTACGGATATAATTACTGCATCCCCTATGTAGGCTTCAGCAAGGTATGGTGCGGGTACATACCCGGTACGGAAATTACGATGTTAAACCCGTACCCGCACCTTTTATAAGGATATAGGTTACGTATCGGGTATAAAAGGTACGGGTATAATTACTGCGTCCCCTAAGTAGGCTTCAACAAGGTATGGTGCGGGTACGTACCCAGTACGGAAACTAACATGTAAAACCCGTACCCGTACCTTTTATAAAGAGATAGGGTACGTACCGGGTATAAATGGTACGGGTACGGGTATTACAACGTAGTTTCCGTACCTATAAACTGCTACCAAGTATTGACATAATTAACTACCAAGTGGGTGGGCGTGGACACAGTTAAGCATGGATCGTTCAGATAGTAACTCTCCGGATCGCTATTTATTTTCATTCTCTCAGTAACACAACCCGCTTGTCGGCAGCCTTGTTGCCGCTATTCTAACCTCTGCCTCGTTGCCCGCTTCCCGACCTGCTCTACCAGTTGCCTACATCCCAACAGTGGGAATCCTTCTTTACTAGCGATTTTCTTTAGTATAATAATATTATTGATTTATAATATTACAATTAATGTACTAGTGTGCTACTAACATTTAATAAATCAAATTCTAGAAATGAACATAAATAATAGTGGAGTATATTATAAATATGTAGAGTAAAACCCAGATATAACGAATTTCAAAAGACCGACGTGGAAAATTCGTTAAATCGGGAAAATTCGCTAAATTGGGTTCGTCATGATGAAAAAAGAATTCGTTATATAGTATGTTTATACAATTGTATACAATTCAGAGATGACCAAAACCACGACATACATCACATTTTTTGAAAGTATTCGTCTATTTTAGTCTGGACCATAGAATTAGAAAACCGTGCGGTAAATATGGCTGATTCGATAGTGTGCAATGCATCAAACACATTTTCATTAATGTTTGATTGGATTAAGAAATTACGAACAGAAAAATTTTCGATTGCTTGATTCGGATAAATAATTGAAGTTTCTTCCTCTTCTTAGCATCCAAATCCACCGTTTCATGTAGAATTTCTTCGACATTAAGGTTCCCAGTAACGGCTACATCATTATCAAAATTGACGAACTCGATCCTATCCTGAGTGCTCTTTTACCATTCAATCCCCTGGGAGTTGCTCATTTATGAGTTATTGGGATTATAAAAAATGTATTCAAGTAAACATGAACAATGCTTAACCTCAAAAATGCGCAAGGCATGAAGAGTGATCATAAGCAGTACATTGAAAATTTCTTAAGCTACTTCAATTCCATGAAAAATTACGAATTGGAAGAAGTTTATCGAATGTCCTTGGCCCAAAAAAGTTCGTTAAATCGAGGGAACCAAAATGCATTAGTTTTTATTATATTAGTATATTATACATCGAAAAATTGACTCAGCACCGGGAGTCGAACCCGGACAACCCTGTCTTTCCCGGACAATGGCAATTATTGCTGGGAATGAATGCACTTAACATTCGCTATACTCGATTGCATTAGTTTTATTCGTAATATCGAGATTTTTTCAAGGGACCAGCAGTTTCAAACGTTATATCGGAGTTATTCGTTAAATCTGGGTTTCCTGTATATATATTTAATAAAAGGTATTTACCGGGTACTTAACTAGTATCAATGCGTATATACCGGGTACCTGAGTGCTAAGCCAATGACCCTACGTACCCTATCTTGCCGAAACCTAGACCTAAGTAACAAAATGAATGAACGAACTCGTCTATATTTTACACAAGCTTTCGCTGAAGGTGCGAAAAGGTGCCCCACTTAGTATTGTGTGAAATGTGCATTTCACAATTAACGGATTTCTTGCACGTTCCATTCGGGTTTCGTGTAACGTAAAGGAAAGGCATTCATAATTCAACCCCCCAGATGGGTTATGTTAGATTATAGCTATAACAAAATTACTCTGCACCGGTAAACGTTGGGTTTCACAAGAGAATGCAAGTCAAGTTTTGTAATTTCCGACTTGTTCAACGACGAGCTGCGCATATTAAAGATTTATAAAATGTAATTTGACATTTATTTCGGCGATAAGGTCTGGCGCGCTGAATTCGTGCGGATAATTGCTGTACTTTGCATTGAAACGTTGAAAACGTGTTGAAGACTATTCATTTTCCTGCAATTTCCTTTGAACCTGACGCAAAAAATTGCTTTGTACACGTAATGATCTTGCGCGACTCGTCTGGATGTGTGTAATATGCAAGCATCTTGTTTAATGCCTTGTTTTACGGACGACTTGGTACTTGTTCAACAATGGCATTCAATGCTTTGCCTGCAATCCATGAACTTCACAATTAACTATTACAACTCTCCAATAGTTCACTTGTTGGAAACATTTTGCAGATAAGCAGTATTTGCGATCAAAGTGGTACTAGATTTATTTAATTGCTAGATAGTTATTGTTCAGCGCATTCATTTTCTCACACCGAATGCAAAAGTGTTATTCCTTAAATATTTTATCTCAATATAGTTCCAGTCACCTGCCATTGGAAGCATAGCGCAAGTAATTTCGGTTTGCCACAATTTGGCTCGTCGTTGAGGATAAAAGTGTTGTTCGCCAACGGAGAGAGTCTTTACTTGAAGATCTGCGCAGACAATGCGAGCTACATGTCGCCTTTTTCGTAATAACCTCATCCGGAACTCCGCTGGGGGCTTCAATGGCTTCTGCCGTGTGCCATCTTTAAGGCCTGAGATTGGCAGTGCACAAGATATCTCTGCAATAAGGCTAAATCCCCGAATGTCACTGGCTCCAAAAGCAGTTCCACGGTAGTGGAGTATAGTTGAATATAAAGAGTTGGTTAAGACAAAACAATGGTTGAGCGCGAGGGCAGATCATCCCAGTGGTTTTATTCAACTCTGTTAAAGATGAAGACGCTGCGAAAAGCCACCTAGATAGCGTAGAAAGTAACTTGAAAATTGGCAACACTATAATTCAGTGCAATACAAAGTTCATGAAGTACCTACAATATATTGGGGCGAAGTATAAAGTGCTCTCAAACTCTTGAATACATTGAAATTCTGAAGCATTTCACACTTCAAACGATTGACATTCGCACCTTGATCATTTCGGGCAAATTGTCTCCAATTTGCGTGTGCAGCTAATTAATGAAAGTAAATACAAAAGTCTCGTAAATAAAGACAATTTACCTGCACAGAATTCCACCCTAGCATGGTCGCCACCACACTGTGCTGATGTAAACACAACTTTAAATTGCTTCACAAATTTCAATTCGCAAAATTTCTGTTGAAGACTCATAGAAATGACATTCATTTGCCAAACGAAGCAAGTTGATTTATTCCGATATTAAAACTAACTTTATCATCTATCTATCTATATATATAATGCATATGTCTGTCCGTTCGTCTGTCCATTTATATGTATAGGATCTCCTCCTAAAGTACAAGTAATTTGTTCGAAATGAAATATTGGGCATATTCCGTGTACACCTGGGACAATATGAAAGGAAAGGCAATAACGAAAGAACCAACACTTTTCACGACAAACGGCACGGCAATACCGCTCGAATGTAGTCTACTGCGCATGTGTTGTCGTGCGTTGCCTAGCAACGATTGTTTACCGAACGAATGGGCACGGGAAAGAATTCTCAGTGCCATATCAAGTAGGTTGAGATATTGCTAACAGGCGCAGATGTGCAAATATGTAGTTGTGAACTAATCTATGAAAACCTCTACGTAGGTTTCCGAATCGGGACTGGTCGCAGAAATGAGTTAGAATTCAAACATTACCTCTTTTTGACTGTCAAGCAATAAATTCCCATTAATTAATAGCCTTGGCCATATTCCCAAGCCGTCCAAGTGTGGTCACCTACGATCTAACTGGACGCGTGCAAGCGAAGCTGAGGACCATGGGCTGACGATGAACGAGCTCGCTACACAGTTTCTGGAGGTGTCGCGGACGACTTTGTTTAAGATCGTTACCAATAAGCCCAAGACCTCACGAAATCGCCAGGAACGTGGTGTGCATGTGTGATTCAACCGCGAAGGCGAAGTATTCCTCAACCAAATCATGATGGGCACGGAAACGTGGATTATCTACATTGGCCAGCAGAACGGCGACGACAACGACGGCCCGAACTCGAAGAAATCGAGGAAGTCGTCGCCAATCGGTTGCTAACAGGTGGACGGGTAGAACAGATGCATGGGTTGATCAGCAAATAGCAGTAAAACCCAAGCAACGCTGGGTACTCCACTAGTTCGGATATAAGGTTTTAACTAGTGGATGACCCAGCTTTGCCTGGGTTTTACTAAAGTACATTTCCTTCTCCCTGGGGATGGGGAACACCAAAATTCATGTTTAAAATTGAACACATACGGAGAATGCGCACTTTGAGTCAACGGACGAAGACGCATGCGCAGAATCTGATCCGCCGTCTTCTTCGCTATAACTTTTGAGCCCTGAAGGTTTTTCACGTTGTCTTCTCTTGGTTATAGCTCCAGGAGTACACGGAACAAGCCCGATATTACATATCGATCGAATAATTTGCATTTTAAGTGTACATAGAGGAAACACAAGCGAACAGACAGGCGTATTGACTTATATATGTAGGTTTATCCTGCCAGCATTAATCTTCAACAAGTAGGATAATTTTCCACAAATATATATATAAATTGTGGTTAACGTAAACCGGATCATTGAAAGAATATGAAGCAAATGAATAGGTGATTCCAAACGTGAGATCAACTGGAATTTGAAAAATATGACTTCCAGGTTACAAGGTAGACATTAACTTAATAGACACGTCAACGATGTAATTACGAGTAGAAAGGCATTCTCATAAAATCAGTGAGTATATCTTATACGGTCATAATCGTAGCAGCAGACTAACGGAGACAGCATCACGATGCCCGTTGTTTCTGTCTCATTAATTCAATTTATTGCCTGATTTGTACGTGCAAACGTATGCCGAGCACATGCCGGAAGGCCGTCAAGGAGCGGCGGAAATATCAGGATAACGTCCGCCGACAGCGCAGTGGCGCCGCAGTGAAATAAGTGCTTTTCGAAAACGATTTTCCTGTACTTGTCGTAATATGCCGCCGCGGCAATGCTATTGAGTCCAGGCCGTGTCCTTGTCGGCAAATTTTTCCATGGAATTTATAACAATTGCACCACTAAATGTCACTGCATGCGATCGTAACATACATCACCGGCATGCTACTTTCTCTCTGCGAAAAATGTGTAAAACGCCCCATAAGAGGCACTCAATGCCTTTAGTGACCAAACAAGCATAAGGAGAACCTCATTACATCGCCTAGAAAAACTAAGATTAAGTTTACGATTGCGGTAAACTTCGTTTCAATGCGTAGACAAGGATTACGTTTTCTACATTTCTTCACGGCCCATTTTAACAATCAACTATAAAATAACTATAAAAATATACGGATTTACGCGTTTTCACATCGTAATATTGTAAATATACTTAGGCATTAAGTGAATTAGATTCCTTCGTTTAACTACATTTTAATTGTACACCGCTATTTCCTGCGAATTCTGAATCCCCTTTTCGCGCTTCAGTGATGGGTCACTCGAACCCAGCCAGCACCGAAATCACCCGGTGGGTGCCCGGAGAGTCCGATAACTACACCAGCTATTCCGACTGGTCAGCACTGCCGTTTCTAATTAGTTAATCAGGTTAGACTCCTTGAACGATCTCCTGCTCAACTCTCTTCCTCTGCTCCCGTCACCAGCGAGAAAGGTTTAGCAACTAGGATCGTATATAGCCAGAGAAGGGCCATAGCATAAGGCCGGGGTTTAGGGGGTCGCTCGAGGACAGCATACCGTCTGCTGCCTGTCCGAGCTACCAGCCCCACACAGGGTTGCCCATCGGCGGGTTACTATCGTGCATTTGTGCTTTGCCTTAAATATCTCTAAAAAGAGAAATTGCAGAACAGTTGAAGTAAAATATGTATCTCCTGAAATTAGTGCATTTGAAGATGCGTTTACATCAGTTGCAAATACAGTAATTATCATGAAAGGCAGTCCATTGTGATCCATGTCATGTATGCCTGTATGGAGCAGTCATCGCATTTGCAATTTGCGATATCTAGTCACTTACAAGCAAGTGCGGGCCAGCATTGGCAAATGCAGTTAGTTTAGTTGCCATTGTCGTACAGAATCGTTGTGCTATTACAATTGTAGCAATTGCAACGCGCATCCGCAACAAAGAGCAACTAATTGCATGTGCAAGTGAATCTTGCATTAATATATTAGTTCAGTCTTTGTCTCTGGCACATCAATTTCATTCAAACAAAATTCCGAACTAAACTATCTAAATATACAAATAGAAATGAACGCAAAATATAAATAAAATATTGGAAATGTTCTGCGTATTCCTGGAATATTGTAGAAAGAAAGTTAAATTGGAACAACCTCATGGTTCGAAAGTTATAGCGAAACAACCCAAATTTAGCATGATAAATGGCAGTGAAATATCGCTCGATGTCGGATTCGCGCATGCGTCTATGTCCGTTTCTGAGAAGCTATTGCGAAACGTATGCAAACGGGAATGAAAACCAATTGGTAGAATATGACAAATATTGGACAAATCTTAAGGATGGAAAGTTATAGCGAAACAAGCTGCATTTTCCATTACAGATCATGCATGCGTTCAATTAGACATATAAAATCACCAATTGAAATGAGTGAATTGTTGGTAGTCCTCAAGTAGAAGGAAAGGCTTTGTTGTAACACCCAGGCAGGGCTGGGTCGTCCACTAGTTAGTAATAAATCAAGTGCTTGTCATATCAAAATCACCTATTTCTGCCATCGTTAAACTTATTTTGATAAATTTTTTGGAGTCTGGTGGAATTCTTGCAGCCTCGAGATTGAGAAACATTGCATTAAAGGAAGAACGATAGACGGGGGCGTAAAACAATGTTTAGTTAAAAACCTCTGTTTTGTAGGTGCCAGCCGTTCACCTTTCCACGAGCTGCAAACAGATTAGTTATTGTCGCCGGAAATGGAAGGGTTTGTGTAAAAATGAAGGAAAAACTTTGATTTCGCCCGACGAATGCCGTGTAAGGGCTTTTACCGGCAGACCTCACCGCTGTACGTATCCTCCCGTAATCCAAAAAAGTCCCAAAGCCAATGTCTAGCACAAACTAACCCCAGAAGCTGCATTAACTGTATTTTAGTAAGGGTTTGACTGTCGAGATGTAATGGCCAAAAGGCTTCTGTTGTTTCCCAGTTGCTGCTAACATCTGTGCTGTTTTCCGACTTTTATTTTGTTCCAAATATCGTCCAGCATGTCCAGCGAATGTCCGAGCGTAACCCTTAGAAATGACTATTCGGGTAGTATCAATTATTACTAGGGCGAATAGTGGACATTGTCTGTAGTTATTAAAGGTTCAGTTCATCACAATAGCCCTAATATTATTTGAATTGCATCACTGATGAATTGCATCAATGGTTCTAATAATAATTACTATAGGAGTACAATATCAAAGAGGCGCATAGAAAATTGCTAATAAAATGCAAGAACTGTTTGCTAAATCTTAGTAATCGGGCAATTGGCAGGGTAGGGAGGCAGAAGGAACGAAATTAATTAATAATAATTAATTACGTGTGAATTCCTCATGGTGAATTAATTAAAGTAGCGTCTGGTTTTGCTAAGAGCCAGTGGAAAATTCCTTGCTTGCTTCTTTATTGGGTAAATATCGAAAATTGCGAATAAAGTCTTATGCGTTGATGTCAAAATCATCTAATAATATGTAATTAGCAAACGAGGGAAGTTTTACTTCTATGTTGATTCAGATTGTTCGCAAATGCGGTAATAATAATTGCATTAATTAATTGCATTTTAGAGATGGAATCATAATGGTTCAGTAGTTGTCCAAATGTGGATGCTTGGTAGTGTAGGTTTAATTTTTAGGAAGAGCAAATGGGGTGTGATTTAACTAAGATAACTAGTTGTAAGTTTAACAAGGAACACAGGAACATTTAAATCTTTTTGACAATAGTTGTCAGCCATCCGTAAAATTATGAAAAAATCGTCGAACGGAAGGTGGCGAAATCTTCGCGTTGCTACACGCGTGCTTCTGTCATGACATAAATCTTGAAGGCGCGCAGAGGATCATGTGGAATCGGGCATTGCAATGTGAAACGGGAATCGCAAAATGAAATGAAATACGACAGCCGTATGGAATGTGGCAATGTGGCTAAAATATGCGACTCGCTTCGATCGGTGGCAAAACTGCCACCGCCACCGCCATCAGCGTCGAAATCAAAATCGAGTTAAATCACAAAATCGATAAACGACCACGTCATATCGCCACTAGATGCAAACTTATCTAGAGTATGCAGCCACCCGTCTACGTATCACTTTATTCCGGTACTAAATGCCATTATCCGGTATCATAACTTAGCATGTAACGAGGACATACATTCAGGATATCAGTATCAGGTTAATATTAGGTATTTTAGGTATGAGGCATTTGTATAATATACGAAGTATAATTCCTTCATTAAAACGTTTGAATTTGTCCAGTTCTGGGATTACTTGCCGACTATCGGTGCTGGAATAACAGCTCAGTAGCAGAGCGGTAACGCAGATGACCCTTGGATGGCCCACGAGTCTAGTGACTTGGGTTCAATCCATGGCATAGCGTTACCGTTGACTACCGAGCTGCCAGTAGGGAGGGGATAGTACATCTGAAATGGCAGATGTGGTTGCAGCACGCTCCTCTACGACTCTCCATCCCATCACAATAACCCAATCCAGTATTCCCTTCCAAACTAACTGCAACCATATCTGCCATTTCAGTTGAACTGTCCTCTCTCCACTGGCTTTCGGTAGTTAATGGTAATGCTGTGCCAGGGATTGAACCCAAGTCACTAGACACGTGGGCCATCTGCATTACCGCTCGACTACAGAGCACATCTGCTATATCTCCTAGGAGATTGACTTGTTTTGTTTCTACTATCCGCGTTTCTATCTTGGCTTCTTGCTTATTGCATGAGTTATCAATTCAATGAGCAATTTTGTTCATATCCCTAAAAATGTAAAATTGTGTGTGCTGGAAGCATTTGATCAAAACAATTGACTGATTTAACTGACGTAGAAGTAACATTGTCGTAATAGATAAAAAGGTATTTGCTTGCAAAAAACCCTAGATATAAATGTTGAATCGAATCCAGCTCAATAATAAGATGTTTAGAAATATTTGTTATCTTTCCTGGCAAACTTTTTATGTTGTGTCTCATATTTTCAATGTTATATTGGATGAAATTTGAAATAACATTTCAAATAAACCAGTGAGTAATAAATAATCACGAATTTATTGCGCCTCGCGAATGAACACGCTTGTTTTGTATCGATTTGGATGAAGTACATGGAGCAAAATTCTATTCATTCCAAATAAACTACGAATCTCTGCAAATAAAATAATTAAATGCATTCGGTTACGGTATTGCTGCAAATATTTGATTTCACTGCTTAAGTTAGAATCTGACTAGAATGAATTTATTTCAATGAGCGAATATTAATTAACGAAGGGTGTATACCTAATTATTGCATGTGGAAATTATTTTCAGTGTAAAATTACCAACTAGGTTTGTTATAGATGCATCATACAAAACATCCCTGTTCAACGCGTCTATTACATTAATCCAGGGGATAGTTAAATTATTTTACAGATGTCCAAAAACAGATTTCGAAAACTTTCTTCGGGACACAAAATTCCAACATGAACCCGCCTAACATTAAAAGGTATAACAGCTTACGTGTTTGCCCGAAATCCATTTGAGGATGTACGCTATAACCATCGGGGAAAATTGAAAACTATATTGAACAAATCTACCTTTTCAACTCGAAGGAATGATTAGAACTTTAAATTTCATATCAGCATATATTTTCAGCACTAGGCTAAGTAATATTGTACTTATATAATTATAAACAAAAATAGGGCGTTATTCATGTAATATGAAGAGAATCTTATTAATATATATTAGTAACACCCATTATATGGAATCTCGCGACACTCAGTAGAGTGCGCGCGAAAAGGGTTTTTTAGGTTAGCTTGGGGTAAGATAGGTTAAGTTGAACCACGCTGTAAGCTACGTGCATATTTGTATAAAAATAGTTTTCCGTGCTAATCCCACGATTGAAATTACATTATTTGGCAATAATTTAACACCATTAATTTTTGTAGATATTGGAAAGGTAAAGTTTTTAGATAAATGTTTAGTGATTCAGTTTGGACCTACGCTCTCGCTTGCTTATAATATGCATAAGCGTCCGTAGCTCGTTTGTAAAGCTTAGTTCGTTGGTCCATGGGCTAATAGGCTAAACAAGACAAGCAATGCTACTGACACTAATCCAGAGTGCACTTGATGCACTAGAAAGCTTTTACTTCAGTTATGAAATAAAATTGTAAAGTTGCAATACACTCCTCAGTATTGAATGCTCCTGTACATTAATTCACCCCATGACAGGATTTTCTCGAAGGCTAGTTTACTGCCTGATGCTGTATATGTAACAATTCATTGCTAATTTTATTACCAATTAATTTCTTTTGGGCAATAATTGAATTGTCAAGAAATTATGAAGTATTAGCCATATCAAGTCCAAACAATTAATATCTGACATTTATATATTTATTTCAATGATTGTTTAAAGTAGATGGGTAAAAGATAAGTTTCCTATCAAAAACAGGGAGTAGCTAAGGTTTTTGAAGCAAGAGCCTGAGCCTGCAGAGCCAGACTGGCGAATAGGAAGGAGATAGGACTTTATGTAAAGGATCTGGTTTCAGGTATTCTAGAGTGGGTTGTTGGGGAGACCGATTTTTGTGAGGGTATCCTTCACCTTTTGCTGGGATAAACAAGGTGTAGAAGGGAGCGATTACATTGAACGGTAAGGAATAATCAAGGTTAGGGTGGCAGAAATACCTCTATTACCAACCCCTAGTACTACTGCCATGTCTGGCTGGAGCAAGCAACCCATAGATCCGAATAGTGACTGAGTCGTAGGGGCGTAGTTGACATTTTTATGGATTCGGGGATAAGCGCCAGTTACTAAACCATAAGGGCTTGGATTTGTTGGATGAATTAGGAAAGGAACTGCTATGGACGATTATGGAGGAATAATCACCGTATTGTAGGATGCAGGCACTAGAGGAATCTGGATAGGATAGCGACTGGAATAAGCATGAGAGAAAGGACTTTATTTTGAGTATAAAGCTTCATTTTCCAGGCGAGAGGTTTGGATATTGTAGGTGGGAATTAGCAGAGGATGTTGTGTGGGGCATTTTGGGACAAATGCAAATAATAATTTGCGATTGGATATGTTAACAAAGCCCCAGAGCATCCGTTGCAGAATAAGCTGCAGAATTTTGCCAAGAATTGGCAAGAGGATAATAGGAGCCCAGACGGGATTTGTCCTGACCCTGTATAACAAAAGTAACTGCTCTACCCGATTTCCAGGCGACTAGGATATAGCGGTCGGTCAGATAGTTGACGTAAGATCGGAGCTCGCAGCGCTGTTTTTCCTATGCGCTAGGGCGGCTAAATATATCTTCAGATATTTCAAGAATCATATCGGCGTTGATAGGTGAGGAAAGTATTTTGCTACAGTGGGCTATTACAAATGGGTTGGTGGAGAAGGAAAATTATGTGTTGAAATGGAGTCGATAGCTCCTGTAGAACGGTATTCTGCGTTTAATAAAGGAAACGATGCAGTTCGTAAGTTGATAGTTATGGGGGCTATTGCGGGAGAGGATTCGGTTAAGGCTGATTGGATGCTCGAGATATCCACTAGTTTAAGAGGGTTGTTATGTAAAGGAAGCACAATGTCCATTCCTAGACAGCAGCCAGTGATAATTATTTCCAATAATTTTATTTGTGGTAGGACAACTACAATCCACAATGGCGATGAAAATATGAATTTTAGATCAGGGTGCCATCATAATTGCATGCTAAATAAAATGTGGGCACGATGATCATATTTGAGTATGACGATATTCTTATATTAAACAATACACTGTATACTCTTCGATATCGATTTGTTTGTTTAATTCGAAAGTGTTAAATTGATTCGATAGGAAAGGATTCGATTTAATTACATCTTCCTGCTACATATACAGGCAATTAAACAAAACTGCGCTTGGACGCAGCCGAACTCGCCGGTGAGGTCCAATAAACTTTCTGTCACATAAATCTCTTTACTTTAGGCCATTGTAGCAAGCAAATCTTTGCCCAATGCGAAACAATAGCTAAACCACAATCGCAAATAATTTCGCACAAAACGCAGCATGATATGCAAGTATTTGCAACAATTCAAAATTGAAAACAAAATTGGACTGTATGATCCCAGTCGGAAAGCTTTCATCTTTATCATAAAAATGCCAACCAATAATGCTAATTTTAAACCTAATAATTAAGGCCCGGATTCTAGGCAAACGGACTATTTTTTTTTAATTTAGGCGCATTCGCGAAACTTGAATAGAAATTCATTTCTCATTGAGGAGATTGATATGACAAAATTTTTTCAGC
>JAOEHK010004426.1:0-14255 GCA_025447835.1 Labidoglobus nevermanni
GTACATTTAAAATTTCTTAAGCTACTTCAATTCCATGAAAAATTACGTATTGGAAGAAGTTTATCGAATGTCCTTGTTCGTTATATCGAGGGGACCAAAATGCATTAGTTTTATTCGTAATATCGTGGTTTTTCCAAGGGACCAGCACTTTCAAACGTTATATCGGGGTTATTCGTTATATCGGGGTTTTACTGTAAATGCATTTCGCTCTTTAAATGTTTATTACTTTGGCAATTATGGTGCAAATCCGCATAGTCCGTTTCTTTCCAAATGAGATTGATATCATTCTGATTATCTAGGCAGTGCCTTAAGTATCGTCGCTTGAAGGGCCAATTTGCGCAGTCTAATGTGCGCTAAAGTCGTAAATTAGTCAATCAATTTGAAATGGCGGCTCGCCTCCGCGAGTTGCGGAAGACATCAACTAGTTGCATGGCTGGAAAGGCAGTGATTAGATCGTCAACGTGATGGACAATGTTTGCGTTTTTCGCGGACGCGCGTGCTCGTCCTGGCGGGGGTGGTGGTGGTGGTGGTGGCGGCGGCGGCGAAGATGCGCCTCCAACGGTAACTCGGATGGCATCGCGAACGAGTCGCCATCTGCCCACACATAAACCCATTGAGGCCTTGGCGGCGCGCTTCAGTCGCTTGGCGATCGTTGCTGGCGTCGAACGCGATCGCCCGCCGCCGCCGCCGCCGCCCCCCACGCCGCCCCAAGTTAGAGGCGCAGTGCGTGCGCGCGCTGCTCAGCTGTCAAACGTCAAAAGTGCGTCGGCGCATGCGTACACGTGCGCGCGCGCCGCCATGACAACGCATCGCATTTCTTCGCTCTCGTCGTGATTTGCGCCCCCGTCTCTCATGTGAGTAGCGATCATTGTTGCATTAATTAGTCAATGCGCTGCAGCAGGCAGCGAGATGATTAATGAGTCATGTGGGCGCGAGATGCGCGCCAGTTCAGTGATCCAAATAGGCGATCGAGCGCATTCAACTGCTGCCGCTGGATGATTGCCGCCCCGCCGATCATGGGCACGCTGACGCGTGTAATTTCGTCCGGCTACTGTTAGGGCCCCTTCGGCGACACTCCAATAACATGCGCATTACGCTCAATTAAAGCCTCCTCGTCTGCATCTTATTGCCGCGCTTATCGCGCGCTGTTTATGCGTTCTAATCACTGCGATTCAATGCAATCGATTGGAATTTGTTGACGCAATCATTCGCATGCTGGAAGCTGATATGATCACTTGTTACTTTCAATAATTGAGACGCAAACAGATCGACATGAGGTTCAGATTCAGATTTCATCAATCGAACCAAAATTCTCACACCCGCATGGATATGCTCGATTTTTTCGCTATAACTTTCGAACCATAAGTATTTTCGACTTTCTTCCTGTTGTAATGATCCCAGGAGTACAAGGAACATGCCCAGTACTTCATTACGATTGAATTATTTTTATTCTAGGCGTAAATCAATAACACACAGACGGTTCTTCTTCTTCTTTCTATTCGGAAGATTTTTAGAAGTATGACTACCTGGGAGAGTTTTGATCTAATAATACACAGAATAATTTTTCCGTGGCTGGGAATCGAACCCAGCACATTGATGTGACGTCTATCGACGGTAGCACTACACCAAATCTCTCCCTGACACAGGAACCCAAATTTCTCGTTATTGACGGCGCTCCATTTATTGCGTCACCACTCAGTGACATGGAGCAATTGTAACTGTATCCGTGTATCGATTTCTTGCTGGCAATTATTTGCGCGATCCTAATTTATTTCTCCGCCAAACTCCGCGTCACGCTGCGCGCAGCTTCCCAGCGTCTCTTAGATGCTGCGGCCATTGGCGATCGGATGCGCATTTGCAGACGCGCGTGTGTGTGGTCTAATGGCATTTTTATGCAGAAGCTGCCTTCCTAGCAGCAGCGACAAGGGCCAAGAGGACAGATGGCAGTCTTAGATGTTATCGCGAATGCGATTCCATTGGAATCTGTCTGTTTTGTGGCAATTTCAATGCGTGCAATCAGCGGATTGATCCAAATCTCAGAACAAATTTACTCTAAATGAGTGTGAGCTTCATTAATATCGCTTATTTCTCCACTCTCAACTTCGATGTGCGCTCATTTGAAAGTCAAAGTGCGCTGCGATTCTTCGAAAAGCAGCGGCATAATTCCATTCTTAAATGTATTGAAATTATGTGCATTTATTGAATATATTGCGAAAATAAGCGATTTGCCTACTGCGCTTCACAGGAAATGGAAACCAGAAAGAGCGAGAAGGCAGCATTACTCGGAAATGAACATGACAAATGACAAATCGCAATATTGATGAAAGATAAAACCAGAATAAAGTTTTGTCTTGTTTGAATCTATATATTGTAGACAAAAATGTATGTGTGGTCTCTCCTTCTAAAATACAAATAATTCGGCCGAAATTAAATATTGGGCATGTTCCGTGTACTCCTGGGATCATTACAACAGGAAGACAAATTGGAAAAACCTTATGGTTCAAAAGTTATAGCGAAAATACCAACACTTTGCTTGACAAAGTCTTCTGCGCATGCGTCTCCGTCCGTCGGCGAACAGTAGCAACAGGCGGACGGGCAGATGATGAAATAGTAGTAAAACCCAAGCAAAACTGGGTACACCACAAGTCCCTTTATAAAACTTTCCTCTTTTTGCGAGTCCATTGTCAATGTGAGGCAAAAAGGGCAAAAGATCTTCGCGAGAAGCGCATGTGGGCGCATTGAATCTACGCGATCATCGATCGAGCAGCGTGTAGGGGCGTTGGGGAATTTTTTAATTGAATATCTTTTAATTAAAATGCCCACCATCAATCTGCGCAATAACTTAATAATAAACCGGCGCGGTGGCGTAAATTTAAAACGTCCGAGCGACCACAGCATCCCTGGTACTGACTGATGGCAACAGCGCAAAAGTATGATTACCATTAGGCGCAGCTGAGGATTACAATGAATCGCCACGATGCGTGCTCCACCCATCTTGGCGATGCTGCAGCTCTAATCAATAAAATATAGTAATTTGTTGTAGGCGCGTTGCTTGCGCCATGGAAGGCGGATGAAGAAGAAGGTTGTCCATGACTCTTCTTCTTCTTCTTCTTCTTCAATTCTCAATTGCTCACGGATGTGAAGGATGCTAATGAACTAATCATCATGCGTTGCTTGGGTTTGGGCTAATTCATCAAACGGCGTCGGAATCGTGGCATGAATGATGGCATTGTGCGTTCGGAAAGAATGTGGCCGGCCGCAGCATCCCATCCGAGTCGATTACGGCCCCAGCACGCGCCCATTGTTCCGACATCTCAATCAGAGAGCGCATATCGACGCGCGGCCTGTCAATCACAGCGCAAGACGCTTTCCCATGCCTAGATGCTGGATGCTGATGCGGCAGGCGCAGCACCGGCCAGACGAAGACGCGGATGATGCGGAAGACGATGCTAATTGCAAGCAGGCGGCGTGATTTAATTACTCCGCGCAGAGATGAACGCTTTCCGCGCAATTAGCGCGAGATGCGTAGAGATGCAGTCCGAGCGGCCGTTTCGCTTGCTAATTGCTCGCGGGATGATCCTGCCGCCTGATTTATTGATTGGAGCGATGCGCGCACTTATTGGTTAATTATCAATTAGGCGCAGGGCGCATTCATTGAATGCCATAAAACGAAGAAGGCAGCAGCAGCAGCTGCATTCTACGTCGCTTCATGATGCGCATCGGCGCTGATTAGAAGAAGTCTTCAGCTTCACGATGTTCGGTCCATTGCCGGGAATGGGCGTAGGCGGGACCTGGTTACGGAAATGCCACAAAAATTGCTTAAATTCGCTAATTAAGATTCGTTCTTGATTAACAAAGTTTTCACTTGTTTGATCATTGAAAGTTACTTAATGCAAGCAAAAGAAAATATGTTATAAATATTGACACTGTTTTACACTGTTTGGGAAAATAGCTGATCCATATATCAGTGTCAGTTTCAGGTTACTTGATTTGTCATGGAAAATATTGGTTTTCCGTTATAACTTTCGATTATAAGGTTTTTTCTTCCCGTTGTTATTGTCCCAGGAGAATTCGGAACATGTCCAATATTTAATTTCGAGCTAATTATTTGCATTTTAGGCGCAATTAATGGATGTACTTTGAATCATTGCGATACACCCTGTAGTTTCTGAGAAAATCTACAAAACTGCCGGCACGTCATCGTCGAGTTCCACGTACGTCATCACCGAATCGCGATCAGGTTATCGCCGAAATGATCGCGGCGTGCGGAAACTGGCAGAAAATCAGAGATGAATATCATATCAACAGATGCGCAATTAAACGCCTCACAGATAGAAAAATACCATTCATGGTGTATTTATCAACTTTCAAACTTGCTATGATATAATTAGTGAGAGAATTCCGCGTTTGCATAGATTTTTATAGAAAAATGTCATGCGAAACATCCCTGGGGCAATAGATTCGAATGAATAATCAAGAAAACATACGGATTTAGCGGGTCGCTAGAGGATAGTATTACCTCCAGATGCCCATGCGAATAATTGGCTTCTTGAGATCCGTTTCCGGTTTAAACTCCCCCATAGCAATGAGTTTCTAATTCTCGATGGCATTTCTTTCGTGTGCAGCTTTGCACTCTTCTTTTGCTTTCCCTTTATAGCAGTGGCTCTAAAATTTCTCGTAAATAGGCTAATTATAAATCACATGGTTGAAATGTCATGGGAAACGGCAACAACAATTGAATTGTAAAGCGCTCTCGCAAATTTAATCAATGCGAGTGAATAATCGTGACGGCGCTCTTAGACACCAATCGGTTTTCTTGGCGAAATGTTTGATTTCGCGCTTCCTGATTGTTGGCGAGCGCGTCTTTTGAATGGGATGCAGCCATTCGCATTGTCGCCGCACGAAGCGATCAACAGGTTGATGGGAGTCGTGCGAATAGTTTACGCACAATTAAGTTTATTTACAAGCGGCGAGTGCATCTAATATAAACCTGTTGCGCAACGTCGAGTGCGGCGCGATGCGAAAATACGAGCTGATTGCAGCGAGATGAGGATCGCTGCAGCAGCCCTCTGCGTGCGTAAATTATGCGATAATTGTGTCGACGTCGCGACGACCTGAGACGTCATCAGGCGCGCCGAATATCAGACGCAGCATCTCGCGCGCGCGAGCGAGAGAGGTGCGAGTGCTGCGTTTGCATCTCTATCGACGGCTCCATCTCGCGAGATGCGCCCGCTTGCCAGGCGCGGATGTTAATTGCGGGCGCAATTAAAGTGGCGTCCAATTGGCAGGCGAGCGGCCGGGTCGTGCTGATATTACGCCATGAATCGGCATGTTTGCGACATTATCGACAACGTAGTTAGTCAAGCAGCAAATTGGCTCGCGAATCGCGCTCGCAGACCGGGATGATCTCGCGCTGCAGACGAGTCGAGTCGCGAGAGAGCTCGCGAATCGATATCGATCGCCGATACAAGTCGTGATTTCGCCGGATATCGCCTCATCGCGATCAACTGGATCGATAGGTTCCAATTCTCAGGCGATTTCGAACTGCCTTCTTGCGGACAAGCTCCAGAGTGAATTAAGAGGACAGCGATTGGCTTGAGTTAAACGGAAATCTATTATTATGGTTTTCAGAATTCTAAGATTGCTGCTTGAAACGATAGGCTTGCTGGCCTCATTTTGGAGAACTTTGTAATTGTTTATCACCCATTCTGTGTCTACTAGACAACAGTCTAGCAATATGAACTATACTTTAGTTTATTAGTTTAAATACAATAGAAGCAATGGTTAGCTAATTCAAATTTAGGATATTATCTTGGAAACATCATCCAGAATAAATGAGAAGAACCAATTGAAATCTATCTGGATTATTACAGGTCTTTAGAATTCTAAAATCGGTGCTTAGATCGATAGGTTTGGGGCCCCATTATAGAGAACTTTATAATTGTTTATCTTCAATTCTGCGTCTACTAGACAACAGTCTAGCAATATGAATACTATAGTTTAGCTATTAGTTTAAATACAATAGAAGCAATGGTTAGCTAATTCATATTTAGGATATTTTCTTGCAAACATAATCCAGAATAAATGGGAAGAACAAATTGAAATCTATCTGTATTATTACAGGTCTTTAGAATTCTAAAATCGGTGTTTAGACCGATAGGTTTGGTGGCCCCATTATAGAGAACTTTATAATTGTTTATCTCCAATTCTGCGTCTACTAGACAACAGTCTAGCAATATGAATACTATAGTTTAGCTATTAGTTTAAATACAATAGAAACAATCGTTAGCTAATTCAAATTTAGGATATTTTCTTGGAAACATCATCCAGAATAAATGGGAAGAACAAATTGAAATCTATCTGTATTATTACAGGTCTTTAGAATTCTAAAATCGGTGTTTAGACCGATAGGTTTGGTGGCCCCATTATAGAGAACTTTATAATTGTTTATCTCCAATTCTGCGTCTACTAGACAACAGTCTAGCAATACGAAAACTATACTTTAGTTTATTAGTTTAAATACAATAGAAGCAATGGTTAGCTAATTCAAATTTAGGATATTATCTTGGAAACATCATCCAGAATAAATGAGAAGAACCAATTGAAATCTATCTGTATTATTACAGGTCTTTAGAATTCTAAAATCGGTGCTTAGACCGATAGGTTTGGTGGCCCCATTATAGAGAACTTTATAATTGTTTATCTCCAATTCTGCGTCTACTAGACAACAGTCTAGCAATACGAAAACTATACTTTAGTTTATTAGTTTAAATACAATAGAAGCAATGGTTAGCTAATTCAAATTTAGGATATTATCTTGGAAACATCATCCAGAATAAATGAGAAGAACCAATTGAAATCTATCTGTATTATTACAGGTCTTTAGAATTCTAAAATCGGTGCTTAGATCGATAGGTTTGGTGGCCCCATTATAGAGAACTTTATAATTGTTTATCTCCAATTCTGCGTCTACTAGACAACAGTCTAGCAATATGAATACTATAGTTTAGCTATTAGTTTAAATACAATAGAAACAATCGTTAGCTAATTCAAATTTAGGATATTTTCTTGGAAACATCATCCAGAATAAATGGGAAGAACAAATTGAAATCTATCTGTATTATTACAGTTCTTTAGAATTCTAAAATTGGTGCTTAGACCGATAGGCTTGGTGGCCCCATTATGGAGAACTTTGTAATTGTTTATCTCCAATTCTGCGTCTACTAGACAATACTCTAGCAATATGAAAACTATAGTCTAACTATTAGTTTAAATACAATAGAAACAATGGTCAGCTGATTCAAATTAGGGATGTTTTCTTGCAGATATTATCCAGAATATGTGTAGAGAACGCTGGATACGTTTCTCAAAATTCTAAGATTGTTGCTTAAAACGTTAGGTTTGGTGGCCTCATTTTGCTAAACTTTGTAATTGTTTATCTCCAATTATTCTTTTCAAATTCTTCATCTACTAGACAACAGTCTAGCAAAATGAAAACTATAGTTTGGCTATTAAGTTCATTATAATAGACACAATGGTCATCTGATTAAAATTTAGAATGTTTTCTTGGGTCATCATCCAGAATGAATGGAGAGATCACTGGGCACATTTCTCAGAATTCTAAGATTATTGCTTAAAACGATAGGTTTGGTGGCCTCATTTTGTGGAACTTTGTAATTGTTTATCTCCAATTATTCTTTTCAAATTCTTCATCTACTAGACAACAGTCTAGCAAAATGAAAACTATAGTTTGGCTATTAGGTTCATTATAATAGACACAATGGTCATCTGATTAAAATTTAGAAAGTTTTTTTAGGACATCATCCAGAATAAATGGAGAGAAAACTAGGCACATTTCTCAGAATTCTAAGATTGTTGCTTAAAATGTTAGGTTTGGTAGCCTCATAATAGTGAGCTTTGTAGGTATTTATTTCCAATTCTGCGTCTACTAGAAGACAGTCTAGCAATCTGAAAACTATAGTTTAGATATCAGTTTGAAGACAATAGGAACAACGTCAGCTGCTTCAAATTAGGAATGTTTTCTTGGGGACATCATTCAGAAAAGTTTAGGTACAAATTTGGTCTTGAGTCAAACTGAAATCTATCTGTATTAGTACAGTTTCTCAGAATTCTAAAATTAGTGCTTAACCGATAGGTTTGGTAGCCTCATTATAGTTAACTTTGTAATTATTTGTCTCCAATTAATCTTTTCAAATTCTTCAAATTTCAGACTTGCTATGATATAATTAGTGAAAGAATTCCGCGCTTCCATTGATTTTTATACAAAAATTTAATACCAAACATCTGTGACGCAACAAACTGCTTTCAAAAAATTGTAAATTTTAATTATTTATTAATAGAGGCAATTTCCCATAGAATTTCGGAAGGAAGAAATGAAAGAATAGGCACCTTGTAAATTAAGATTAAAAATTAATCGGCAGAGATCAAGGTTTTCTTCGGTGAATCCGTCAAAGTCTCAGATTGACTTCACAATTCAGTGGATTAGCCTGAAAAAGATTATAAATGCCAATCATTTCCAAAGCGACTCGAGTTTTTCCTGTGGCACCCTTCTCCGAATCGCTGTTGTCGCTTAGTAACTAGATCTTTGGTGCTCTCAAGTGGTGGCGATAATCATGCGACAGCCACCTGTTGCACTCGCCGCCCTCGACAATTTATCGCCGCCCTGCGGTTCGTCGCGGGGCGAAATGGAAAAGCGATTAGTTTATCAGCGCAGTGAGATAAGACGCGGCGAGATTTACGAGCGCCCGATTAGGCCGGGGAATGGTCCGATGTGGCGAGAATTCTCAGCGCGTTTGATAATTGCGCGTGCTCCACCTTCAGCATTCAATCTGCGCATCATTCCTCTGGCCGGCTGCGTACGTTGAGATGGCCGTCGGAGATAGCGGAAACGATGCGCACCTACAATCGCTTTTTATCAATGCGCGCGTGCACGCTGCGGTTCATGTGAATGAGGCGAAACGGCGATAAACAAACTGGCGAGAAACAAGTGTGATTGCACTTGCCCGATGCGCGCGCGCGCGTTTTGTAGCGACGAAGACGTCGAAGACGTGTCTGCAGGCGCGCGCAGCATCCGTCTAATGATTTATTCAATTGCGCATTATTAACGACGATGGCGGCCCACGCGGCGACCGACTGCGCGCCGAAAAGCGCATTCACATTAATTGATTAATTATCGGCGTCGGAGTGGATCCATTCATGAATCGCCTCGCCAGATCTTCCAGCGCAGCCTCTTGCGGAATGCGTGCTCGTGTGCAATTATTCAATGCCGACGCGTCGAGAAAAATGCTAATGAGACATGATCATCCAGTCGGATTCAATGAACTGCCTATCATTCGCTTTCCAACTTCAATTGTTGCGCACATCTTCTCATTCATTAAGTTTGCAATCAATTCAACCTTCTTCACTGCCAGCGAGATGCAATTCATTTGCTTTTTATTTATTTAACACATGAAATCAGTGCAGTTTCTAAGTGAAAATGTTCTCTTTAATATTTGACAGCAAATATCAGTTTGGAATCGATATTTAAAACACCGCCAAATCTAGACTTTACTCTATTGCAGTTAGCCACGAGTCTAGTGACTTGGGTTCAATCCCTTGCAATGATGCTACTTTTCATTAAAACCCAATTAAATCCATGCCAAGAGGATGAAGAATGGGCCAAATTAAGTGGCGTTCTCCTGGAAACAAATTTCGAAAATCTGGACTTAAATTGCAGTACGATTTCGAAAATGCCATTAAAAATGCAAATGATTTTCGAGTCCTAAGCATAAAAAGCAGTTGAATTTGCAAGTGAAAATGTATTTGAGAGCGAATTTCAGTTTAGAATCGATTTTAAAACACTGCCAAATCTAGACATACTTTTTATTATCAATTTTATTAACTGAAAAGTATAAATTGGTAAATCCAGTGGATATATGCATAATTTACTCTAAATTAACTGAGCTGCTCGCTAGCCGAGAGGTAACGCAGTTGGCCACGAGTCTGGTGACTTGGGTTCAATCCCCTGCCACGGTACTTTTCATTATCGAGCGGCTAGTAGAGAGATAGATAGAACGATGTCTGCAATACAAATGTACCTATCCCTTCATTAAAAAAACTCAATTAAATGCATGCTAAGAGGATGAAGAATTCGCCAAAATATTAGGACCAAAGTTCTGGCACAATAAGAGGAATCTTAAGTGGCGTTGTCCTGGAAACAAATGTCGAAAGTCTGGACTCTTAAATTGCAGTACGATTTCGAGAATTTCATTAAGAATGCAAATGATTCTCGAATCCTACGCATGAAAAGCAGTTGAATTTGCAAGTGAAAATGTGTATTTGAGAGCGAATTTCAGTTTAGAATCGCTTTTAAAACACTGCCAAATCTAGACATACTTTTTATTATCAATTTTATTAATTGGAAATTATAAGTAAATTGGAAAATCTAGAGGATATATTCATAATTTACTCAATAATAAGTGAGCTGCTCGGTAACCGAGAGGTAACGCAGTTGCCCACGGGTCTAGTGACTTGGGTTCAATCCCCTGCCACGGTACTTTTCATTATCGAGCGGCTAGTAGAGAGATAGATAGAACGATGTCTGCAATACAAATGTACCTATCCCTTCATTAAAAAAACTCAATTAAATGCATGCTAAGAGGATGAAGAATTCGCCAAAATATTAGGACCAAAGTTCTGGCACAATAAGAGGAATCTTAAGTGGCGTTGTCCTGGAAACAAATGTCGAAAGTCTGGACTCTTAAATTGCAGTACGATTTCGAGAATTTCATTAAGAATGCAAATGATTCTCGAATCCTACGCATGAAAAGCAGTTGAATTTGCAAGTGAAAATGTATTTGAGAGCGAATTTCAATTTAGAATCGCTTTTAAAACACTGCCAAATCTAGACATATTTTTTATTATCAATTTTATTAATTGAAAATTATAAATAAATTGGAAAATCTAGAGGATATATTCATAATTTACTCAATAATAAGTGAGCTGCTCGGTAGCCGAGAGGTAACGCAGTTGCCCACGAGTCTAGTGACTTGGGTTCAATCCCCTGCCACGGTGCTACTTTTCATTATCGAGCGGCTAGTAGAGAGTAAGACAGAACCGACATCTGCAATACAAATGTGCCTATCCCAGCCTAAAAACCCAATTTATACCTTCCTTCTATTGGGGCCGTGTAAGGTGGATGGAAGAATGGGGAAAAGTAGTAGGGCCTAACCTAAGTGCTGCAACAATAATTAATCTTAAGTGGAATCAAATTTCGAAAATCCAGCTAGAAATTCGAAACACTAAAATTTGAAGTGAAAACTTGTAGAAAATTTTAATCAATTTTATGCATAAAGATGATTAAATGTGAAAAGTTTTTGGGATATCAGAGAACAAGAGCTAGAGAAACATTTGGATGATTAATTAAAACATTGCGTTGCATCGAACTTCCGGACACGAGCAGGATTGCACTCGCCCGCAAAACTAATAAGCAAACGTCGATGATTGCAGCGCTTAGCAACGGATAAAGTTGGAGCGCAATAACGATATAATTAAAGCAGGCAGATTGCGCGCACGTAGCTGGCTGGCATGCGGTTGCTGCTCGGAGCTGCATCCGTGTGCCATTTGGCCGCTGGCCGGCCGGGAGCGTTATTAATTATTGCTCGTAGACAGATAAATTGTTTACGAGGCCGTCGCCAAGCAGCAGACAGGCCCGATGCGTGAAACCAGCGAGCGCTGCGTCAGCTTCGTTAATTGTCCACGGTGATCGCGACTGTCACGTGCCAATCCGACGCAATCAAAGTGGGATGATGGGTCCATTCGGCGCTCGCTGTTGTTTCCAGCTCAAGTGTTGTTGCTGGCATTAGAAACGTCAAATTGTCGCCGATGCGCACGATTACGAAATGATGATGTTGTTCATCAACAATTTCGACGACCGTTCGGCCACTGATAGCGATAATTAATTGCTGATGCTCAAGCGCCGACTGAACAACATCATCAGTGATAGCGCGAGTTCATTTTAGTAGGCCGCAATTATTTATGCTGATATTTGTGATATTCACAACAACAAGTGGAAATTTCATCAAATGCAAATTAATATCAGCTTGTTTATCAGGCGTAATCAATCGTGGATCATACAAATTGCTTCCAGCTACATGCACGCCATCTATTGGGCCTATGGAATACTTTATTTGGCATGGAAACATTTAATTTCGCTATAACTTTCGAACCATGCGGTTTTTACGATTTTTCCTCTCGCGTCAATAGTCCCAAAAGTACATGGAACATTCCCAACTTATCATTTCGATGCAATTATTTGTATTTTGGGAGTAAATCAAGAACATACAGTCGGACGAACGGACAGATGGATAGGCAGCCTCGTATACAATAAATAGTCAATTAAAAATTATTGAATGAAATGATATTGGAAAATTGCGTGTTAAGCAAATTTTGCATTTGTCGATAGAAAAAGTGGACAAATTGCTAAACATTAAGTTAGGCAAATGCAGCAATTAACTTTCTTGGTGAATCCTCTGGCATGGCCATTACGTGCTGCAATTGCGCACGTGCAACATTCGAGATGCACTCGAATGCATTGCATTTCATTGCATTTCGCTGGATTCCACTGCCACCCTGGCCTGGCACGTTCAGGTTTTCATTCATTTCATTTCATTACATTGTTGGCCAACAAGTGCCCGTATCCTTCGCTTGGACACGCTGATTTCCTTCCTCGCCGGATTGCTAATCGAGACAGCCTATAATTAATGAGGTCTCAGATTAATAATGCGGCTGTTCGTGGGGAGAACGGACGCCGTATCAATCATTATTGAACGATGCGATAATGCTATTAATATCAATGGAAATTCCCGAAATGAGGGAACTTTGCTCAGATTACATATTTAGCGCTTCTATATTTAATAATTGATGTCTATTTATATCGCTCTTGTTCCAGTTGCTCTCAATTACCGTCTATTTCGCATTATAATGCAAACGGCTCGCTAGCCTAGTTGTTAAGCGTTCAGTCACGAGTCAGATAGTCTTGGGTTCAATCCTTGCTTGAGCAGCGTGTTTTCAAATCAGAATTTGCAACTTTATAAAATGGTTAGAATGTAAATCAGACTACCGGGTCATTAGTGAAATATTAGTGAACATTATCTGATTGCCTGCGGAAATCTGCTGCAGTTTCCTAACAAATGGCATTGGGAACGTATGAATTTGCTATGTAGGGAGACTCGGCTCGTGTTGCACCTCGAGGTGGTATCGAAGAGCATTAGGATACACACACCCACGCGCAGTGGTGCCGCCAAAGACGCGAAAACGGTGGTGGAGCGAACTAATTACCGGCCGCTGTTTGCCATAGCTGCGGGCTACAGTGAAAGCTGCAAGTTAATATTCACTTTGCTGCGTCCGCCTGACAGTTATGACGTATGCCAGCCATTTATCAGCGCACATCTGAATCCAGCATCCCTCATCATATTGAATTGTGAATCGATCATGGCGCCCTCTTCAATAATGCCCGCACGTGCGTCCATTAGGCGCGCGAATTCATTTGTTAGTGCGTCACATTTGGCAAATGATCTGGCTGCTCGCGGCGAAGACAAATTGACGCTGAAATTAATCATGACGGGTTAATTTATTGCAAGACGCGACTTCAATATCCGCGCAGCTTTGCGCAAGAATGATAATCGCGCGTTGCAATTGTGCGGTAGTCGGCCAGTAGGCGGCTTGCTAAATTAGCACTTGTTGCTATGTTCCACCACAATGCCAGCAACAACAATGCGCGCATTTATGCTGTCGGACACAACGGGAAATCTTCCAGCATGTTCCCTTCAAATTATCGCAAGTTTATTGATGCTGCGTGCCGCATTAGGCCACATGAATGAAATTATTCTGCAATACACTAAACTATAAATTACGTAAATAATTGAACACGAATGCTTACTTTTCTTCTTCTTGTAGTGCACTCCATTACAAGAGGTGTGTTACATTACATTACATTTTATTTTATTAAAGAGGTGGGGGTACCTTTCGCCCCGTGTACCACGGCCTAAAAGACCTATTTTACTGTGGCCCTCTAATTTAGAATCCAAGTGACTCCTGCTGAATTTCCTGAAGGAATGAGTATGAGCATAGGATATGCTCAATGACCAGTGAGAAGGCCCGTGAGCTGATTATTTATTTATTTATTTATTTATTTATTTATTTATTACCGTTAATACAAACAGCTTTCGGGCCTTACAGTATTAACGCTCCAACAC
>JAOEHK010004437.1:0-14251 GCA_025447835.1 Labidoglobus nevermanni
GGCAAATAGTAGTAAAACCCAAGCAACGCTGGGTACTCCACTAGTTTGCTATAAAACAGTGTACAAATCAAAAATTCATTGCTACTTCCTAAAATTATATTCAAATTGATAAGTGCGAACCCAAATTGAAAATATATCAATACTCCGCGGGACAAATACGGGGAATACCCATAGATCGGCCGCCGTCGGACTCTAGAATTCCCCAAGCTTGTACGTTGCAGATGTTATCTTAATAGAAAACTCAGGCTATCCCTGGCGGCAGATAAACATGGGGAAAACCCTGGTGCTCCTTACCCACTAGATGAACGTCGGGTATTCCCCGTCCTTGTACGGCCTGGGTTGGCCGGCCTTGAACTAGAACAATTAATGTTATACATGTTTTTGATTCTGCATAATACGTGAAATATGAAAATGCAAAATGCGCCGGAAAACTAAAATAATTAATGAGCAACTGAATCAAATCAAATAGATTTTCTTAGCTATTGTTTGATGAGCATAATAAACAATCAACAGATAATTATTTCTGAATTCTAATTGTGAAGGCCTGTTTACAATAATTACCTAGTACCAGAATTTATTTATGACCGCGTGAATTTAGAATAAAGGTGAATACTGAATTTACAGTAAGAGGGCACTTAAGCATTTCTTTGACCGAAAAAGGACATTTATTTCATGAAAGATATACAAAATAATTTCTCAAAGTATCGCCCACAGGAATTTACATATTTCTGCCACTTGTGGATACCACGCCAAAATATTGTCGGTCCTTTAATCCAAACCATTCGTCCACCCATTTTCATAGATATTCCAGCCATTGTTCTTGCAATACCTCATCCAGATTTACCATTTGTTTTGTATCCCGCTCCCTACTTACCATTTCTCCAGGTTTTAGTAATTAAGATTAAGTTTCACCCCTCTGAACCTACCAACCAAGCGATCTCGTCTTGCCCTCGAAGTCGATGGTTCGCCTGGACTTACCCATGACCTTTTGCGCTTAGGATAATAACTTATAATAACTTTGTTTGCCAAATGGTTCTTCGGTGTTCCTCCTGTATCTCACTCAGTTGATGTGGTACCCATATTCGCAGGTGCAGAATTTCAAATTCTGTGAATTCATAAAACGCTTATAATTTCTAGAAGAAATTGAAACCGTCGCAATTGAATGCGCCTAAAATTTGATTGTAGATAGTCATTTGATAAGAAAAGCGCCGTCAGCGTATTCTGATGGTGTGTACATGATGGCTGGTCAGAACAGGCCCAGTCCTAGAAAATTGAGCCGATTATTTATGAAAGGAATCGATGGGCTCGGATCGATGCAGAATCGCACCGCGCTGCTCGCATTCTTCGGACAGCTAGTCACCTCCGAAATCGTGATGGCAAGCGAAAGCGGATGCCCGATTGAAATGCATCATATCGAGATTGAGAAGTGCGACGAGATCTACGATAACGATTGTCGTGGCGATCGATTCATTCCGTTTCATCGCGCCATGTACGATCGCCATACGGGGCAAAGTCCTAATTCGCCTCGCGAGCAGGTAAGTTTCAGGTCAATTTCCTGTTTATGTATTGTCACTAACATGAGACCAGTTTTGTTCCCTATTGACTCTTCTTGATTTCTTTTATTTGCAGGCGTATATTGTAAGACAGGAAGCTTAGTTTAGCAAATAAACAACTTGGAGGAGTACATTTAGTTCAAAACTATGTTCTGTTTTCATGTAGTTACAAATAATCAAGGATGTTCCAGATATGAATTATTACAGTTGTTTACAGTAGATTGTATTTTCTTCAAATTGCATTGAATTCGTTAATTTCACTATCATTTGCAGATGAACCAAGTGACAAGTTGGATTGATGGAAGTTTCATTTACAGTACAAGTGAGCCGTGGATTAACACAATGCGCTCCTTTCAAAACGGCACCTTATTAACAGACGGCTCAGGAAAAATGCCCATACGAAATTCAATGAGGGTACCGCTATTCAACAATCCGGTACCACATGTTATGCGCATGTTGAGCTCTGAAAGACTATTTTGTAAGTATTTTTATTTACTTCTTACCACTTTATACATTTACATTTGATATTAATCATTCAATATATGAAGTATTCGTAACTTTGCGGTTGCCGTAATCAACTTGATCAACTAAAACTATGTTTGCGGCTCAACTTTAGTGCGTGAAACTATCGGTATTCATAATGCATACATTTTAACAAGAACCGATAGTGGATAAGATGAAGAATATCACAAATGAAGTTATAATATGAATTTAGAAATTTAAGAATACCAAAATGAATTCCAAAGGATATCTTTAAGCTTATAGCTGCAAATAACTTAATTTCTAAGCTAAAAAATTGGCAAGACTTGGTAGTGTTAGAGAGCTCTCATAGTTTTGCTAGTTGTATATTCACTTGTATGCTTATGCAAGATCAGGTGATGAAATTAGTCACAACAATCAATTGCAACAAAGTATCTTCATCATGCAAATATGCATTATGCTCATTTAGGCCGGCCTTTAACATCTTCCACCTCTTACATCTCTTGCTCTTGACTGACTTAAACCACTTCAATGCAAGTGCTGTAAAGCACGATGAAGCACATTGCAACTGCATATATGCCATCATGACATTCTAGGAATTCCTCAAGAATTTGCTTACACGTTTGCAGTACTGGGCGATCCTCGAACAAACCAGAACCCGGCCATACTAACTTTAAGCATACTATTCTTTCGCTGGCACAATGTTGTCGCAGGACGCGTGCAACACCAGCACCCAGAATGGTCCGATGAAGACGTCTTTCAGCGTACCCGACGCATTGTTATCGGTTCGCTGCAAGTATGATCAAAACTTACCCTTTAGGTTCTTAAATAACAATGACAGCCATCGTTTTCCAGAATATCATAATGTACGAGTATCTGCCGGCGTTTCTGGGACGCACGGTACCTCCTTATCAAGGATACCACCAAGAAGTGCATCCAGGTATAACTCACGTTTTCCAAGCAGCCGCATTTCGCTTCGGACACTCGCTAATTCCGCCCGGTTTGTACCGACGCGACAGAAAATGCAGATTTAAAGATACGGCAATGGGTCACCTGGCAATTCGTCTCTGCAGCACGTGGTGGGACTCGAATGTACGCCGGAACAATTCCATGGCACACCCACGTCTAATGCTACATATTCCAGGATGTATTAAGCAACAACTCACTGGAAGAGCTACTCATGGGCATGACCTCGCAATTAGCAGAGCGGGAGGACTCTGTCCTGTGCTCCGACGTTCGCGATAAGCTCTTCGGACCGATGGAGTTCTCGCGTCGCGACCTGGGTGCTCTGAACATTATGCGTGGGCGAGACAATGGTTTACCCGACTACAACACCGTTCGCCATCAATTCAAACTGCCGCGGATCAAAGAGTGGCGAGAGATTAATCCGAAACTTTTCGATAGCAACCCGGAGATTTTGCGAGTGTTGGTATCGGCCTACAATAACGACCTGAACAATGTGGATGTTTACATTGGCGGCATGTTGGAAAGCTACGGCAATCCCGGGGACCTCTTTACGGCAGTAATCCTTGAACAGTTTGCTCGCATTCGAGATTCCGATCGCTTCTGGTTCGAAAACGCCCAAGGCGAAATATTCAGTTCCGAGGAGGTGCAGGAACTTCGAAAAATTACATTATGGGATGTCATCGTGAATAGCACCGATATCAATGCCCACGATATTCAGAAAAGCGTGTTCTTCTGGAATATGGGTGACCCTTGTCCTCAGCCGATGCAATTAAACGCCTCGGATTTAGAGCCGTGCAAGATTTTGGGCGGATACGACTATTTCGAGAACAACGAACTGGTATACATTTACGCCTGCGTTTTTCTAGGCTTCGTACCGATTCTGTGTGCTGGAGCTGGTTACGGGGTTGTTAAACTACAGAATCGACGCCGACGAAAACTGCGAATCCGCCAGGAGGAGTTACGCACCTCTGCTGACGGTAAACTTCCCGTGGATACGATGATAGTCCAGGAATGGCTTCATGCCAATCATAAACGCCTGGTGAAAGTGAAGTTTGGACCGGCACTAGCTTTGCACATTGTCGGACGCAAGGGTGAGAAACTGCGCACCGTGACCTTTAAGCATGCGGAAACAGTCACTGCAGAAGAATCCCTTGATATGCATGGAAAGAAGAATCCTCTTCTGCTCATCCGAATCCCGCGAGACCATGATCTTGTTATTGAATTTGATTCTATCAGTACGCGAAAGAAGTTCACCAGTAAATTCGAAGTGTTTCTGAATTCCAACAAGCGCAACTTGGTTGTTCTCCAAGTTGCTCGTGAGTTTTTACTTGCCAAAGCGGAAACGCGCGAGAGACGACAGAGGAAGCTGGAGCATTTCTTCCGGGAAGCATATGCGCTCACTTTTGGCCTACGACCAGGCGAGAAACGACGCCGTTCGGATGCGAGTACTGACGGGGAAGTAGTGACTGTGATGCGAACATCCCTGTCGACCAGCGAATTCGCAAACGCATTAGGAATGAAATCCGATGCGGTGTTCGTTAAGAAAATGTTTAACATTGTCGACAAGGATGGCGACGGCCGTATTTCCTTCCAGGAGTTCCTGGATACGGTCGTTTTGTTCTCCCGCGGTAAAACCGAAGACAAGCTGAGAATTATCTTCGATATGTGCGACAATGATCGCAATGGCGTTATTGACAAAGTAGAATTATCGGAAATGCTGAGGTCATTAGTGGAAATCGCAAGAACTACTAGTTTGTCCGATGCACATGTAACAGAGCTCATCGAGGGCATGTTCCAAGTAAGCTTAATAGAACACCTCATCAAGTGTTACTACCACAGGAATGTAATGTTTATTAGAACGCAGGGTTGGCCCATAAGGAATTTCTCACGTACACCGATTTCAAGGAAATGATGAAGGAATATAAGGGAGACTTCGTAGCAATTGGACTTGATTGCAAAGGTGCCAAGCAGAACTTTTTAGATACGTCCACAAACGTGGCTAGAATGACGAGTTTCCATATTGAACCTCCACTAGAAGCGGAGGACAGCTATTTGAGATTAAAGTGGAATTCCGTTACCACATTCCTCGAAGAAAATCGTCAAAACATATTTTATTTGTTCGTGTTCTATGTGATAACTATTGCGTTATTTGTGGAGCGTTTCATTCGTAAGAACTTAGAAAAGTGACGGGCAATTCAAAGACATTCAGTTGGGATGTGTTTCTAGATTACTCCTTTATGGCTGAGCATACCGATCTAAGGCATATTATGGGCGTCGGCATTGCGATCACTCGAGGATCTGCCGCATCCCTATCGTTTTGCTACAGCATGCTATTGTTGACCATGTCACGGAACCTCTTAACGAAACTAAAAGAATTCTCCATTCAGCAATATCTGCCTTTAGACGCGCATATACAGTTCCACAAAATTGCTGCCTGTACCGCCTTATTCTTCTCCGTTCTGCACACCGTGGGACACATAGTCAACTTTTACCACGTCTCCACGCAACCGGTGGAGAATCTAAAGTGCCTCACGAGCGAAGTGCGCTTCCCCTCCGACTATAAGCCCGGCATCACGTTCTGGCTCTTCCAGACTATCACAGGAGCCACAGGCGTCCTGCTCTTCGTCATCATGTGCATTATATTCGTATTTGCGCATCCCTTAGTGCGGAAGAGGGCCTACAACTACTTCTGGCTTACGCATAGTTTGTACATGCTCCTATATGCACTGATGCTCATTCATGGCTTAGCCCGACTTACGGGTGCCCCACGATTTTGGCTATTTTTCATAATCCCCGGGATAATATTCACCCTGGACAAAGTGGTCAGCCTCAGAACGAGATATATTCCGTTAGACGTTATAGAAACCGAATTGCTGCCCTCCGATGTTATTAAAATCAAGTTCTATCGACCGCCCAATTTAAAATATTTGTCGGGTCAATGGGTCCGGCTTGCTTGCACTGCGTTCAAAACTACGGAGGCACATTCGTTCACTTTGACCTCAGCACCCCACGAGAACTTTCTGTCTTGCCATATTAAGGCGCAGGGGCCCTGGACGTGGAACCTCCGCAATTATTTCGACCCGTCCAATTACAATCCGGAGGATCAACCCAGAATCCTACTCGAAGGACCTTTTGGAGGAGGAAATCAAGACTGGTACAAGTTTGAGGTGGCAGTCATGGTTGGGGGCGGCATTGGAGTCACGCCCTACGCATCAATTTTAAACGACTTGGTTTTCGGCACTTCAACGAATAGATATTCAGGTGTCTCCTGCAAAAAGGTGAGGAAACTCCGTAGTTTCTGGTTGCGCTGAATAATACAGTTGTAGGTATACTTCTTATGGATCTGTCCGTCGCATAAACACTTTGAGTGGTTTATTGATGTGTTGAGAGATGTAGAAAAGAAGGACGTGACGGATGTATTGGAAATTCATATTTTCATCACGCAGTTTTTCCACAAGTTTGATTTACGCACAACGATGTTGGTAAGTGGGCTTCCGTCATCAGTGCATGACACTTGAATTCCATTCAAATTAATTGTCCTGCCGTAATGTCTCGTTATAAATCACACATTTTGCCAAAACGCTCAACGACCATTCCGGATAAGTTCTACGTCTATAAATTACTAACCACTGAAGAAAAAGAGATGCTGTTCCAACATTGGACAAGTTTCATCCAAAACAACAAGGAGAAGTATACCGATGCATTGTACAAAAAGATGAAAGAGAATTATCCGAATTTATTGAATAACTTTGGTTGGCCAGATGTCCACGAATATAAGTTCCATATGCATTGTTCCAAGTTTGTGCTATCAATCAGTAAAATGATCCATAGTTTAGGCGAGCCGGACTGCGTTTATGAAGAATTAGCACACATTGCCCAAAGCCATTACAAATATTCTGATTTTGACTTCAGCAAAATGCGCGTCGCGTTTTACGATGTTCTAGAGCAGGAGTACGGGCCGCGAAAGTTTCGCATTGAAATGGCAAGGATTTGGGATAAGTTTTTACGCATCATTTTCTATACGATATATAATAGGATCCAAAGAAACGGCCAGAATTAAACACCCTGTAATTACAAGCAATTAACGGATACATGGGTAATATTCGACTCCAATTATTTCAGTATATCTGTGAGAACCATTTTCAACGTCTTTCGAAAACTTCGATGTTCACTGGATTAAAAGCTGTTAATCATTTTGGGCGACCCGATATGACCTCGTTTCTGAAATTTGTTCAGAAAAAGCACAGCTATGTAAGTGAATTCTTGCTGATTTGTTACTAATAATCTAGTATCAATTGATTTGTTGTAGGTGAGCAAAATTGGCGTGTTCAGTTGTGGGCCGCGACCCTTAACTAAAAGTGTCATGTCTGCCTGTGACGATGTGAACAAGGGCCGCAAACTACCCTACTTTATACATCACTTCGAAAATTTTGGTTGATTTGCAAACAATTCTATGTATTACTTAAATTATTAAATGTTTTCTTAGGAACAATTGTTAGAATCATAGGATGATACAATTATTATCAAATCGTGCTCCAGCTAATAAAATAATTTTACATTTCATATAAGAAAAGTCCCCATTTTTCATTTCCTTGTTCAGGTGAATATATATTCACTACCCCGTTCTACTGCTCCTTACAGTGTGAGGTTTCGTGGAAAAGCTCGGTAGCCTTTTCGCGTTATTACGGTATTATATTAGGTTGCAGACCCAACAATGAATTTTAAAGTACAACGCCCTGCCGGGGGATGAACCCAACATTTGTCCCATTACGCAACTCTGTACTTTGACCACTCGACTACCGATTAGTTCGCTACCCAGCAGTTTTGGATTTTATATTCATTTTGAATAACAATTATATCACCAGCAAGCGTTGGAAGCGTTCCATCATATTTAACCCCTTAAACTTAATTTGGACGAGCCCAATAAGCAGAATTTTGTTTTACACTTGTCTCATTCTAATGCAATCAGGTTTTGATGCAACTTATCATTAGTGGGTGGGTATATATTCCTATGCCTTCAATCTTTTACCGCTTCAAAAAATGTTGCAATGGAATTATTAAGGCTACAGCCATCATTCAAACCTAGCAATTTACATCAAATATATAAATGAGATGAATTTGTTTCATGTATATATGTAATGCCGGGAATACACTTAAAGCTAATCTTATTGCCTGTAAAATATTGTATTGAAAAGAAGTGACGATTCGTCTACAATTTACAGATTTTGTTTTCTCGTCTGACTTAACCTTCTTTCTTTTTCGAACAATGGACGTCGTGTGCCAACCCGTAGCAAGACCCCATCCCCCCACTTAAACTAGGTTGGTTATCCAGGTTAGACATGACAAACGAGCCCATGCTCCACTCTTCTTCTCCACCCCCGTCTCAACCGCGTAAGGCTTAGCAGCTAGGATAGCATAATAGCATATAGCCAAGAGAACGGCTATAGCATAAGGCCGGAGTTTAGTGGGTCGGTCGAGATCAGCACTGCCTTCAGCTGCCTGTACGAGCGACCAGCCCCACACATGGGTCACCCATCAGCGGGTGACTGTCGTGCATTTGTGCATTTGCCCTCAACCTCTTTATAAAAAAAAATCCCCCCACTTACTCTGAGAGAGGGTTATGTTAAAAGCACATCCTAATCATAACTATTACTTATTTATCAGTAGCGTATTTTATTTTTGTTTGTCATGGAATAGCCTTGGCAATGTCGACAGCCTGCTTGATCCTAAAATGTTAATTCGCTCTTTCAAGGTTCTTTTAGACATACAATTTGCCCCAAAACTGAAATTTGCATGATAGGAAGATAAGAAGAAAGGCAGGCAGAAACGAATGCTAAGGAATTAATTAATCTCACTTTAAATCTCAGAAAATCGCCTGCATTAATCAACCATAATATTTGCAATTACCATTTCAATTTATTACCTTAGCAGCAGCAACAAGTTTAAAAGAGATTTCTCTCAGCCGAAAAGATAACGACGCCAGGCAACTTTCTACAATTATATATTTTTGCCAACTGCCAAACGAGCACATCTCTTACATTATATGGTCTCAATGACTACACTAAAGTACTAATCTCTGAGGAGTGAAGTTTTGTACTAAATTCTATCCCCTATGTACCAGAAAAGTGTAAAGTTGTTCAAAAGTATATGCGATAAGCATGTATTTAATGCGCGAGAATCCAGCAAATGCGCGTGAAATAAAGAGTTGATGATGGAAGTTACCGACTTTCGCCGAAGAAGGCCGTGCTTGTGGTATCCTCCGCAGCCCGTCAGTCATGAACGAGAAGATGGAAGGCATTATACTGTGGATGGAGTTTATTTGCCGTGTATTCCATACCGAAGAACTAAATTTAACAATAGCGTTGCTGTGATATTGTGCATTCAGTCCTATAGTAAATTTGTGATGGTTACATGTTATAAACAATTGGAATTAAAGTGAAATCAATGCATACACCAATAAGGAAATCATTTTTTCGGACCTGTCTAATCCAAATTGTAATTTCGTAACGCAATTTCGAGACATTGAGTGAATTTATATTGGAACCACAATTGGTTGATTATTACAAGTTTAGCCGGCGTTTAAATAAACCAATCAACCAGAACCCTAATGCAATTGCTGTAAAATAAGTTAATACCACGTTGTGCTTATGTTAATTTTTATGATTTTGAGTAGTTTGAGCACAGGTATGTTATTAACAATTTAATTTCAACAACACGAACAAGTTAATGGAACATTTTGTCTTTCAATATATTGAGAAGAATAGAATAGCCATTATTATTTATTATGTGAACAATTATGCCCTAAACATTTTTATATAACATGCTAGTGGAATACCCAGCGTTGCTTGAGGTTTACTGCATTTGTGCAAAAGACCGACGTCGATCGCTATTGCAATGCCGTTTGTTATGCAAAGTGTTGTTTTTTTCGCTATAACTTTCGAACCATGAGGTTTTTCCAATGGTCTTTCCTTCCATATTGTTCCAGGAGTATACGGAACATGCCCAATATTTTATTTCGATGGCATTATTTGTATTTTAGGAGGAGATTCCATACATACATACATACAGTCAGACAAACATTCATTTTTATAAATTTAGAAAGAGTTTACAATGTATAAATAGTAATAACGTAAATTTCGATCAAAATCCATTTGAACCCACTGTAATTAAGAATACCATTAGTTTTGGAAAACCGTTAATATTCCGCTAACCTTATGATACATAGTTTTGTGGCGGAATCAATCATGGTTTTTACTTTGATTCTTCAAAAATACAATAATTACTGAAATTTACATATAAGTAAATATATATGAAAATTGTGTATATAAATATCTTGGACATACCGACAAAACGGCTATGTGAATATTGGCATTCACCGGTGAATGTCGACATTCTCTTGATTTCGATCTTTCACCGTAACATATATACAATAGAATCATTAAATTAAAATTACATAATATAATTATAATAATTCTAATTAGCAAGTTATTACAATAGATTCAACATTCAGCCGTCTATATACGTTTCCTTACAATTATCATATCAAATATATCCATCTGATATTACAAAATTTACCTTGAAACTGCAAATTATTAATTACTTTACGAAGTGTCGGTTTAGCATATGAAATGATAAATGTAATCATTTTTCCTACCAAAATATTGAAATGATACAACACCTTACATAGCCATTTGCAATCACTATAGTTTTATAATCCCTCATCAAGCGTGAGAAGTCTGTACTTTTACTTTATATATTGCTTTTCTGTTTTTTCAAATTCTTCAAGAAATCACATTGATATTGAAATAAATAATATTGTACTAAATGTATGGATCTGAAGGAGGCAATCATAATTAGTTTGTGAATTATTATCTCAAAATCAATGAAATAATGAAATATTTTTAATTCCCCTTCAAAACCAAGTGCTTCGGGTTAAGATTTAACAAGGTGCCATAAAACTTTCGAGTTTTGAACTTCATTTAACTTACTAGGCTCATTGAAAAAGTTCTTTTCATAGACTAGCTATAAGAATTGTTATTATTTCATCATGTTAGAAACTGTACTATTAAGTAATGAGAATTCAGTCAATAAACACATAAATTATGCACACATCTTAATCCCAAGAATCATCATAGAGCATAGCGATATAGAATTATATTTCATAGATTTTGAGCATTTTTTAAATAGAAAATAATGACAATGAGGATAGATTAAATGTATATTTAAAAGTGTATTAAGTTTTCAATAGTGCCAGAATTGATTATTGAGTATTGATTAAGCTATGAGTATAACTTATTCTTGACGTTCTTTACTCGCATGAATAAACACCATCAATTTAATGTGCTTGATTAATCGTTCCAATTGTTGTATTTCTATACTTAATGCAATGTGTGATGAGAATTAAAATCATTTAACAAAGAAAAAAACAACAGTAAAAAGTGGAGAATAAAAATATGATGGTTTGTAAACTTGACATACTTTCACTGACGCGTTTAAAACCACAGGCACGAATATTTCAACATATTTATTGTACAGAGTCATTTATCGATGTACTTATTTATTTAATTGCCCAATTCCGTTTTTTCAACTTGCTGTCTCATTCCTATATGATAATGTAACTCCAGAATATTCTATAAACAGTTTGGTTCATTTCTAGAATTACTCTTCTTAAAGATAAAGATGCAATACTATATTAATTTAATCAAGAGTAGGGTTTGGTATATATCCTTCTAAATCAGTGTTTCCCAAGCTATTTTGCCCCGTAGACCCCTCACCGATATTATTAGTTTTCATAGACCACTTAATATAGAAATTTAGAAATTTATTCAATTGGTACTCGTAGGGGGAATACCCATCTTCGTGTGCTATCTATAGCTTATTCTATAGTGTGCAATGCATTAAACGCATTATCATTGACGTTTTATTGCACTAATAATGACGTCAAATTTCGAAAAATGCAGTTTTAGAATAGTTACAATATCCGCTACAACGAACACGTCATAAAACAACTTCAAATTCCATGAATATCCTTGTCCCAAAAAAGTTCCTTAAATCAAGGGGGCCAAAGTGCATTAGTGTTATTCGTAAAATCGAGGGACCAGCACTTTCAAACGCTAAATCGGGATTCCATAAATCGGGATTCTATTGTATTATGTTATTCCTATTTTGGAGGGCGTGTAAAACCTCACACTGTAATTAGGCCCTCCGTCCTACTTTTACCACCTCCTTTATAGAGGTCCTACACCCCCAATCAGATGAAATGCCAGGAAAGTTCCAGAATCTTGCTCGGAGGGTAGGACAGTAATTGCTTCGATTCAACGTATCTAGAATCTTCAATCTGATTCACAATTCTTTGATTGGGGAAATGGACATCATCAAATTGATAATAAATATAAATTTACTATGGCTTATTCGCTTTCAAGGCAAATAAGTTTATTATTATTAAATATCATATCTCTGATGCTTTTTGCAATTACAACACCTGTCCAAAGATTTCAATTAATTATATGAGAAACGTGAAATACGTATTCATCTATTGCAGCAATATTACGCAAGACGCAATTAGTTATTTTTCATTCTTAGGGATAAATGAAACGTCTGTTTGTCCATACTCGGATAGCAAATTAATGTATTTTTAGCATTTACACACTCCTCAGCTATTATTGCATTTCAACATCCCAGACTGATTCATACAATACGCTGCCATTAATAATAGTATGACTACGATAATTCCAATTAATAGCAACGTGATTCCGCATCGCACCGCGAATTGCGTTAATGAATGTAATCACTGGTACGCAGATCGCTTTGTCATTGATGAATCGACATGTGCTGTGTATGTCGCTCAAACATCGTCAGCAAAATTATTAGAATTTCAAATGATGGATCGTGAATTGCATTGCGTTCCTCCTCCTATCAAGCTATCGCAGGAAGGTCATCACGGAATGTGTTGTACTCGTTCATTCGGCCTTGCCGTCCAGCTCTCCCTTCCTTCCTGCCTGTTTTGTTGCTTTATTACCGTTTACCGTTTTGATTCTTTTTTATTCATTGTTGAGTGCAGATCGTTCAATTTCATTCGGTTATTCAACGAATGAAACTCGTGTGCTTAACGCGTCTGACTGCTAGAAATTGTGTACCGGTCATAATGGACATTCTTAACTAACTTAAAAACGCAGTGTACATTAATGTTTGGATTAATTCTACTTCCAGCTGAATCAGGTAATCCGAGAAATTTGCATAAGGAAAATATCTCAAATTTTAAATTGCATGATCATTTACATATTCAATTAAACAATGAGCGTTTCTATTGTATTCAATATAAAATTAATCTAAGGTAGTGCTTCTGAAACTTTGTGGACTTGCGGCGCCCCAAAACCTTAAAAACTAGAAAACAACAGGTCGCTTCGCCCTTGCAACAGCCAACTCCAAATGCTGATATATTAGAGCAGTGATTCCCAAAGTACTCGATATCGATCCCTAGAGGTCGATTTTAACTTGCAGTGGATCTACAACAACGAGAGAGTAAAGCTAATGACAGTTCATGGGTGGAACCTGCTAAATCCATGGGTAACACCCTGGGTTCCCGTGCTTGAGCGTAATAATAGCAGTATTAGAAGTAACGCCACAGATATTCGCAAGGGCTGAAACTAGGGTATTCTACGTACTTGCCTACGGCATCCTGGCATTAAGGTGTCTATGAAAACCTACAATATCGATAAGGAGTCTATGGGGGAAAAAAGTATTGGAGGTTCGTTCCGTTTGAGTAAGCCAGTGGCCAGTTTGGCATACCGCCCCCTTTTCGGGAAAAATATTACTTACCACCCCCCGGCCTATTTATTTACACTTAGACCAGGGAAGGCCAATCTCGGTGGCCACTTACTTCTCGAAACAAGTACGGGGAATACCCGTGGGTATGTTATATTCATAGCCAGCTCGGGCTATCCCGGGCAGCGAGTGGCATGTAAAGTCAACGGATAAGCACGGAAAAAACCCATGGCCATGCTGAGTTAGACTGGCACTGGAATTACCGTCATCTGTGGGAAAGAGGAATCAGCCGAGTTTGTCCCTCGGTTAGAAATTATCCAATCCCTGATCATGTGATCAAAAATAATAAGCAATGAAATCAAATCAAAAATGTCGCGGCAATTTAACAAGCAATTTCTTTATGTGTTGGGTAATCTATATATATAAAAATGAATGTATGTCTGTCCGTCTGTCTGTCTGTCTATCTGTCTGTCTGTATGTATGGAATC
>JAOEHK010004448.1:0-14250 GCA_025447835.1 Labidoglobus nevermanni
TATTATACGAATATTCTAACCGCATTGCAAAATGCCAAATCTGGGAATGAATGTACTTAACATTCTCTATACTCGATGGATTATTTTGGTATTTAATAGAGAAGCAATTTCTAGAAAAGTCTGCCAAGGACTACGAAAATTGCACGACTTACCTAATCAAGACTGGCTTTAATGAAATACGAATCGGATCGCAATTGAATAGACGACACAGGAAGAGGAAAGTACGTAGATGTTTAAAACTGGCCGCCAAAAACGCAACAAATGCTAAAATTAACTGCTGCTGAGATAAAATTAAATTTCACAAAGTGCCACTGCGGTCACTTATTAATGGGATTTATTCTGGTCGATGCCTCTGCGCAAAGTCGAATCTGAGTGCGCGTACAATTTAGAAAATTGATGGCAATTGTTGGTAGTGATGCAGACATCAATGAGGCGAGATTGTGGCCGATACGACACCATCAAGCAGCAACGAACAAAACGAATGCAAATTGAATTCGAGTCCTAGTTGCAGCGCTCTAATAAGTCGGCAATCAGCGTGCGAACATCTCAATCAATCAGCAAACGCGCTCACGTGCGATTTATATGGACTGGGACAATGTAAACACGCGGCCAACGTCATCTCCAGATGACAAACGCGCCGTTTTCAGCGAACATTCGCAAATCACACCAACGTGATGGCAAAGATGACAATAAATGCCAATTTGGCATCGACACCACGTGTGCAGGATGCAAATCCTGTACTCAACTTCCTATCATTCATAGCAATCATTAATGATCGGCCAATTCATTTGATTGTAAGTTTATTGACCAAATAGCTAAATTTCCCATCCCATCCCAAAAATCCAATCCTATCTCCCTTTCTACCTCAGCAGCTGTCCAAGGAGGATGCACAATGCATAAGGGTTGGGTGTCTGTGCCCTCCAATAAAACAACAATAACATGATCTTAAAAAAATCACATCTGTTTTCTTTTATGGGTGGCGAATTCTAAACCAACAAGAAACTAGATTTCCTAGTTTAGTTAGTTGTTTGGAAGGGAAGATAGGATTGGGGGTGAGATGGGGAATCGTACTATTTCAGATGTCGTAGTTTCTACTGGCTGTAGTAAATCTCTGCCCAGGATTGAACCCATGTCACTAAACTCGTGGGCCATCTGCGTGCATACATAAAGTTTGTTCCACTATTTTTTAAAAATAAGACTAGATAGTCGTGTTATAAATCAATGTTGCCATTTATAGAATAACTTAATTCTGCCCATGAAAGGCAATCTGAGAAAGTTGGAAACGAACGCTAACTGAACGTAAATAGTTTGAACTGGAAATAAGAGTTTCAATGAATAAACCACGTTATTAATAGTTTGGGTACAGATCGAACTAAACGCCTGTGAAAATGTACTCAAATTATATTTGAAAATGTTGCCAGCAACGAAATACTTGAACAAATTTTCAGTTTCATGCTAGGTTTTTAACTGTTACTCAAAGTGACAACTTGGTGATTGGTGGCATTCTTTACGCCAATTTTCCACTGTTTAAATATTGAGCGGCCAGTAGAGAAAGGGCAGAAATGACAAATATAGTTGCAGTATGTTCTACGAGTGTCCCTTCCAATAACTTACAACAACATTTGCTCACATTCATCAAATCTGTAACTACTTCTTTGCAATTGAAATAAGAATAAATTCTTCAACCGAACTTTTTCCATTTTATCGTAAATAGGACTTGAGAAGTTACCACACTTTTATCGTTTTATTTCAACGTTTAAACATGCAAATCGTGAAGAAACCTTCGATTGCAATCGCCGAGAGCAATTGACGCCTGCCGATGAAAATAATTGTCGTGCGAAGTAGGTAAATGCTCAATAAACAATCAATTTCAACAGATAGGTGAAAGACACCAGCACGAATAGAGAATTCAATGGGCAATTAGAAGCAAATGCATAAACCTACTGCCACACCTGCTTCCAGCGACATCAATTCGCGACTCGACGACGCCATCAAGTCTATTCTACCCAAGCTAACTGGATAATCAATTCAAAGCCCAATGTCAATAGGCACTGAGATGATGAGTTTTGCACGGAAAACTTGGAACAAGGCGAGGCGAGTCCGATGCTCTCAACAGCTGCATTTGAAGAAAGTTCAAGTTTATGAGCAAGTCGAATGAAACTTTTCGCTTAATTGGAATGAAATCGCAACGCAATTGAAATCCTATTCAATCAAAACGATTGTAAACTTGCATATGCAATGTTTTCAAATGCATATTCATACACTTCGACCCCGATTAACGCGGGGGATACGTTCCAGCACATTTGTGAAAACCCCAAATCTAAGCATGATACATTCTCAAGCTCCTATCAGTCCATATCATGACTTGTAAACTAGTATTTACTAATTCTGTAGAAATTTCTATTTGCTCTTCAGTAATTTCGTTTTTTTGATCTACTACTTGAGCTCCTCCTTCGAAAGACTTTGTATGTTGTAAAATTTCTTGGATATCTACTACAATGACACCTTCTAAGCCACAAATCAACAGAAGAGTCCCTAATATTGTCCTCCCTGCTTAGATCTGGCCATAACAAAGAAATACCTATGTGTTCCATTGCATCTATAACATTAGACTTCTTCCAAAAACCTCTTTCTGATTGTTTAACTATTCCCGGTAGGTTTGGATATCTTATTTGAGCTAATTCCTCATCACCTGATTAGGTTACAAGAATCTCTGAAAATTCACAGGGAACGAAATTCCACTGCGAATATGACAATTGTGGAATATCTTCTCACATTTATAGCCGTCTGATATAGAATTTATAGCAATTGACTGGCAGAAATTGATGCTATAGAATCTGCATGGCTTTATCATCGTCCATTGATTCATGTCTCCATGTCTTCGTGATATATTATGACATGCCCTTGTTAATTATCTTTCAACGTTACATGAACAGTAATAACGTGTTCCAAGGCAATGAATAAGCCTCATGCTGACCGTTCTATTATCAATAACCAAGTTTTACTCACCGATACAAAGCGACGATGGAGCCAGCGGCAAGGCAAGTCCCAACGTTCACCGAGAACGCTTTCGCACTCTGATCTCAAATGATGCTCTCCGAAGACACAAAATAGCACGATATCAATCTGAAATGCATGCAGACGTTAGTTTGATACACGTAATTGTTAAGAGTCGCCATGCCAACATTGCAAGATGAGTTTAAGCATACCTTGAATTGTGGAGGACTGCGTGATGAATTCTTCCACGACAATTTCAATGCTGCACTTGTTTAGTTGTTACTTCACTATTTATCGTCTAATCTGTGTGTAGAAACGGATAAATGCTTGGAGGCTATGCAGAAGAACAGCTGAAATCGGCGTCATTCGACCGTGGTGCACTCTGGGAGAACGCAAAATTGAGGTATGCAACTCATTTTACAGGCTACAACGAAACATTTTAAAAACATCAGAAAATAAACTTTTCAAATAAGTTTTAAGTAATATAAACTGAAATGATGGGCATGTGCATTAATAAATGTCAATTTTAGGTGGGTAGTGCGTTATTCTAACCAAATTAGAATGTTCAACTAAAATTAATATTTGAGAGGATTTGGAGGACTACAAATGGTTTAAAACACCAATAGTTTGATGTTTATTATTATCATTTGTTTAAATGTACAATTATTACAAATTTGATCATCTTTGTAATCTAGCTATCAACCCCATGAGCTGAATTGAAAGGTTTTTTCGTATGTATTTCAAACCATAATGGTTACAAAGAAACTTTGTTTCAAAAAAGTTGAAAATATTTGTCACAGATTACGACGCGTTTCGACATACAATGTCTTCTTCAGGCAGTCTGCTATAAACTGACTATAAACAGTCTGACTATAGTCAGACTGCCTGAAGAAGACATTGTACGTCGAAACGCGTCGCAATCTGTGACAAATATTTTCAACTTTTTTGAAACAAATAAAGTTTCTTTGTAACCATTATTAGTATGGAGTTGAAAAACATTAATGCCTCTTCGATAAACTATTTCAAACCATTTGCGTTTCATCCAACATAGTTCTACTTACAATTACTGACCGCTTTCTTGATAATCACAATTTGAATGTTTGAAACCCGGGGAGCAATTGCGAATCAGCGAGAGATTGCGTACGGAGTTAGAACGCGTTTACTCTGCTCTCATTTCAGATGAGTTAATTCTATGTATGTATCATGCGTAATTTAATAATTTCTTATTAAATGTATACCATAAGAATCTTATGAATCAACAAAACATCCAAGGCACCAAACTTCACCTATTCCACGCTTCAATTTCAATAGTTTGTCAGATCATAGCTGAAATACTAGCGTGTCCTACGTGGTTTCCATACATACGCTAAACGCAGTTTGAGAAAGAGTTAGAGAGACGGGCTGGGGGTGGGCTGGAAGCAGCCTGTGTATAATTTCCAGTATACGTATTTGCATCGGTAGAATGACACAAGGTATCGCATGGTTTCAATAACATGACTAAACTTAGCTACGTTTGTAGGTATGCGCATCACATAATTACGTCATCGGTAAATTATTGCTTCGCTAATGCTTGCCGTTGATCGCATATTGCAACACAACAATAAGAATGCAGAGGCGGCCGGACCTACTTCCTAATGGTCACAACCGTCATTGTTTGATCTGCAGCGATCAAGTTTAGTGTCGCTGAAGACTCTATTCTTAGGCTACTAATTTAACTGCTGAGTAAACGTGACGCTAGCAATTACTACTTACGATCAGCGATTAAGTAGTCACTTTCTGAGCTTGATTGCAAATCGCACTTTACAATTTCGGTCGTTGCCAATGCCTGTGCTGCCACTTTGCCATTTTGTACGTTACATCATTCTGATCCTTAATCAAAAGGCTAACAAATTGCAAACAGTTGACAACGTTAAACATTGAACAAATCAGTGCGCTAACAATTCTTACAATTTCAATGAAACTTTCAAAGTGGCAGCATTGCCTCTAATCTGTGCAGTTGTTATTTGTTTATTCAGTCTATTCTGCCTCTTCGCCTCTTCGCTTTCACTTCCACCTAAATCTTGTATTTCTATAAGATGATGTATGTTACAAACTATTTGCTTCAATCTCTCTTACTTTATACATAAATGATATTGTTTCTTATATCATATCTTACTTTGCAAACTACTTGCTTTCAACGTTTCTGTTTTCTTAAACAAATATTCACATTTATGTGTAAAACTTGGAGCAACTGAAACATCGAGCACATATTATTGCTTCGGGGAAGTCAGATCACTAAATCATACAAATTCGCAACCCTAAAGGGAACTTATGAACTTATTACCTACAAGTATCATACACCTGCTATTTAAGTACATTTGCTATGCGCACTTTTATACATATGTTGTATTAGTTTATGCCTAGGTATAATACTATCTGCTTGTCAATTATTTACTTGTATTGCTTTGGTTTACTATCAATAAGGAAATATCACCTCATTCCTGTTCACAACTTCGCTGCAACTTTCCACTAGCTGAAACTCCGCTAGTACATTTCATCACAGGTTGAGCAATTTGCCATTGCCTTTCTTTATACTTGTCGATTGATTATAGTCGCCGGAAAGTTGATAGCGAGAGAATATTGACAGAATGAATTGGTGAGGCAGGCAGAAGATTAGCACAAGGAAATACGAACTGAAACTCGGCCTAATTGCCGCACCAATCGTTACTAGCTATGCTACCAGCGTCTTCGTATAATTATTGCCTTAATTGATATGTGAAACAACCCATTCTTATTTACACCTGTTCCGTTCCAGTCACGCTACAGCGTAATGCTCCAATTAGGGAAACAAGTGGACGACTATATTCAGAAATGCGGCTGAATGTGTGGAAAGAAGGTGATCGACATATTTCCAGTAAAGTGGCGCATTATTAGGTATTTAAGATTATCATCAAAATGGTATAATCACAGATTTCTTGCTTACACAGCGCCTGACTGAGATTTTGCAGTCGCAGGTTCCACATGCTTTTTACCCCAACTATAAAACGGCAATTCCACTGCCAACGAAATGATCAACAAATACTGCAAAACTGATTGCGGTTGTAATCTAAGAAAGCATGATTGTCCCCTGACTCCTATCCACGCTCCATGTGATTCTTTCGCATTATTGCAAACGAATAAAGTGTTAACAAGTACAACCTGATTGCTTTGTTCGTCGCATTCTTTGCCTATAAATGAACGCACATCAATTACAATCTGCGCCGATCGGCGATAATCATCTTTGATTGATGCGCGCGCTCACAATCAGTGAGCTCATCAATGCCGCTGCGAGTAGAAGAGATGCGCTTGGAGGTGACTTATTGCTATGTGAATTTGCCTCTAAGCACTTGCCTGAAAGCAGCTTCGCATTAGTTGGGACTCATTGCGCTCTAAATGGGATCCAATCTACTACGCTCACAATGAAGCTAAGGATAACACGCTTATCAGCCACCATCCGCAATTGGACACTACTGCATGCAACTCACCTATACTGGAGACGTTGAAGACCAGCTCGCCGGTGATGCCCGGTAGCACCCGGCGATCGCAGTTGCCGTTCGACGTGGAGAACATGACGACATTACCACCGCTGGCTTCCTTGTAGATGAAGCAGTAGGTTCTCGCGCTGTGCGAGGCACGGCTCTGCGGCGTCGTTATCAGATAGTTGGTGCCGTTTTCCTCCCACCGGCCATGGCACGAGTACGCTAAAAGACGAGAATGATGAGCGCAAAGTGATGCCTGATGAAGACACACATTACTTGAGATGTAGTCGGGCGTCGGGCACTCGGTGCGGAACTCCATCGCGTCCAGCGAGTTGCAGCCCACGATCAAATGCGAGAAGCTCGGGTTCACGCAATCCGGGGACTCCTCAACGCGCTTAACGCGACGCGCCGAAACGTTCGCATCCGAACGTCGATCCTGGCGCTCCTGCTCCTCTGCTTCATCCTCTTCATCTTCCTCTAAGCGGCGGACAATGTGCAGCGATCTCTGCGGTCGCTCATTCCGCACGATATTGTTCACCACGAATTTGCCCATGTAGGGACACTTGCGTGCTTCCGGACTGTTTGCTGAAAGCAATAAGAGAGGCAAGAAGTCAGTTCGTGCCGCACATAAATTAGCAAGAGCAAGAAGAAGGACGCGCTAATGAAGTGAGTGTAGAAAAGGAAATGCGCTGCTCGATGTCGTTTGGGTGAATAATGCATGCGGGGTAATGTCTTGAGACGCGCGCGCGCGATTAAAGAAACAAAATTAAGCGCATGGTAGCGAGGTGCAAAACAAATAGAAAGCAATAGGAAACACGTGTGCTGTCGGGCAAATGGTGCGTCTACGTGCGACTAATGGCATCAGCCATAATCAGCAAAGTGCATTGCGTTTGTGTCAAACGCGCATTTCATTCGCTTAGCTTTAGCTTTGCCGCCTGCCTACGAATGCCTTTTTACGCCCGATGTTTGAATGCCTATCAGCCGGCATAGTTGATGAGCTGCGCTCGCTAATCCCAACTGTTCTCGGATTGCTAAATACTCCAGCGCCGTACTTGCAAATTGTTTAGAAGCTGATCGATATTTACAGGCTTGTGCCGCATTGTAAGCTGCTTACGATGAAGCTGTAATCAGCGTGTTTTGTTTACTTGCTTTCGCATAACTTGAGGCTAGCAGCCGTAATCAGGATTGCATCTGGCTGGGAATTTGCCATCTTCAAAACCTCCTGGCAACGCATAGAAATGGTCGGATTTCTGGCTTTCGCTGCATCCCACTAATCCGCGGGAGTTAATTAACTGCGAAATGGCAATGTGCCATTGTTTAAACAAATCACGCCAAATTCCCATCGCTGTCGAAAGCTTTCAGCAATCCAAACACGTGCGCTGCCGCCGTTTTTAATGCGCTCTTTCGCCATTTGGTCCAACAGCTTGTTTTGACATCTCGAGGCGAACACAAACAACGCAAAAGTAGCTGGAAAGTTAGCTAAATCGATATTCTACTTCAGTGATTCCCAATGTGGTCTATGTAGATCACAAGAATTGTCCCAGGAGTCGATTTCGACTTGTAGGGGGTCCACAATAACAAGAAAAGAAATTAGGGGTCTACGAGGTCTACTTGGAAAAACATGGTGGTCTATCTATACGTTTGCTTCTAGGGAGTCTAAAGAAACCAACAATATCGATAAGGGGTCCAGGGAGTGAAAAGGCGTTTTTAATGCGTTCTTTTGCCATTCAGTCCAACAGCTTGTTTTGACATTTCGAGGTGAACACAAACAACGCAAAAGTAGCTGGAAAGTTAGCTAAATCGATATTTTACTTGAGTGATTCCTAATGTGGTCTATGTAGATCACAAGAGTTGTCCCAGGAGTCGATTTCGACTTGTAGGGGGTCCATGACAACGAGAAAAGAATTTGAAAGTCTACGAGGTCGACTTGGAAAAACATGGTGGTCTATACGTTTGCTTCTAGGGAGTCTAAAGAAACCAACAATATCGATGAGGGGCCCAGGGAGTAAACAATGAGTTTTTAATGCGCTCTTTCGCCATTTGGCCCAACAGCACGTTTTGATATTTCGAGGCGAACACAAACAACGCAAAAGTAGCTGGAAAGTTAGCTAAATCGATATTTTACTTCAGTGATTCCCAATGTGGTCTATGTAGACCACAAGAGTTGTCCCAGGAGTCGATTTCGACTTGTAGGGGGTCCACAACGAGAAAAAAAATTGGGGGTCTATGAGGAGCGAATAGGAATCTACGGTACAACCTTTACTTGGGAAAACATGGATGGTTTGCTTCTGGGGTGTCTATGGAAACCAATAATATCGATAAGGGGCCAAGGGAGTAAAAAATGAGTTTTTAATGCGTTCTCTCGCCATTTGGCCCAACAGCTAGTTATGACATCTCGAGGTGAACACAAATAACGGCAAAAGTAGCTGGAAAGTTAGCTAAATCGATATTCTATTTCAATGATTCTCAATGTGGTCTATGTAGACCACAAGAGTTGTCCCAGGAGTCGATTTCGACTTGTAGGGGGTCCACAACGAGAAAAAAAATTGGGGGTCTATGAGGAGCGAATAGGAATCTACGGTACAACCTTTACTTGGGAAAACATGGATGGTTTGCTTCTGGGGTGTCTATGGAAACCAATAATATCGATAAGGGGCCAAGGGAGTAAAAAATGAGTTTTTAATGCGTTCTCTCGCCATTTGGCCCAACAGCTAGTTATGACATCTCGAGGTGAACACAAATAACGGCAAAAGTAGCTGGAAAGTTAGCTAAATCGATATTCTATTTCAATGATTCTCAATGTGGTCTATGTAGACCACAAGAGTTGTCCCAGGAGTCGATTTCGACTTGCATGAGGTCCACAATAACGAGAAAAGAAATTGGGAGTCTACGGTACAACCTTTACTTGGGAAAACATGGATGGTTTGCTTCTGGGGTGTCTGGGGGATCCAGGGAGTAAAAAAAGTTTGGGGAACATTGTTCTAGTTGAACGAGGACAGATTTTGACGATATTCTCGTGTAGATTGTTGCTGGAAGGAAAGCGCCTTTTAATCCTAGCCATGCAAACGAATGAGGGCCATAAACAAAGGTGCATGGTGGGCGTAAGCAGCGGGAAGAAAACGAGGACATGGATGGCACTTACCCACAAGGGTGACAAACGGCGCTGCCGAGCGATTGAAATAGTTCGGGGAGCACGCGTCCTCGGAGCGTTTGCTGGGGCCGCCCGTTTGCACTTCGATTACATCGGCGTCCCGTCGATGGAACGTCATGCAGGCGAATCCGTTCTGGCTGCAAATCATCCGAGCGCATTAGAGCGGGCAGCACAACAGGGCAAACGCATTAATTAGACGATGAGCGGCGATAAATCAGGCGGCGAGCTTCAATTTTGTTCGCATTTAAAGCCACGCCGGCCGCATTTTCGCTCGCGCGCTCATCAATCAGCGATAATTATGGGCGCGAGACAAAGGGGCGCGATTTATGTCGACGCATAGCTTGTCAATTAGGCCGTTGGAATGTCCTGTCGAATAATGCGTTGATGGGGCAGTTTTCCGCCACCACCCTGATTACATGATATCACCTACCAGCCGCTGGTGAAGTGCGCCAGCAGCATGAGCCAATTGTCGGCCGTCTGCTTCAGCTGCGCGCAGATGACTTTCATCTCCTGGCGCTCGCTGGACGCGTTCGCAATGTGCAGGCTGCTGTTGCGGTGGTGAAATGTGTACGTGGCCGAGTAGTCCAGCGTGTGCCAGTAATTGTGGTTCGCAATCCATTGCGGGAAGCGGCATTTATTCAACGATGGCGCTGCAAATAATTGCGAACCATTACTGCGTTTGTGGGAATCATTGCGATTTCTTGCGGGCTATAACCAGTTTAATAGCGCAGTCAGCATGCACTTGGGGTGATTTATGCGCGAAGCTTACGAACTTGACAAACTTGAGGCGATTATCGCCAAGACAAAGTAACCGAAAGTTGAGCAATTCCTCATCGAATCAACTATATCATCTCTAATCACATTTAATCGTGCTCCAACTATGCACTTCCTGTCGAGTCTCGATTTTTTCAGTCGATCCCTTGAAATTAGTTAAATCGGGAAAGTTCATTGTTGAACTGTCCATACAATCTCAGTGATTGCTCCAACCAAGATTAAACATTATACAACCCTGAAGATGGTTATTTCACCGAAACCGGTCGGTTAGAAAATACAACATTGGAGAAGACTACTTCTTTCTTATTAATTTGATCAAAATCTCCAAAACTGCTGGACCTTCATTTCAAATATTAAGTTAAATAGGGGCTTTACTGTAGACTGATCATGTTGAACTTTGTTTTGCTTGCTGAAATCAAGTGTATTTTTAATGACTCTTATCCAGTTGTTTAAAGTTAGCAATTGCAAAGTTTTACAGCAAGAACTTGGAAATTTGAGGGCGACGGATAGGAATTCGAGGAAAGTAAAGAGTCAACGTGAACGTAAGGGGCGCCGTTTCATTATTTATCAATGCCATCAGTTTCAAACTTGTTCCGATTGAAGGCCTTACGATTTTCCCAGCTGTAGGTAGACTACAGCGGCGAGAAATGGATTTGAAATGCGAATCCGAGGAAACTCACCTTTCCTCAGCGTCATGGTGCGGCTGCCCTCGGTGGCGCTGAATAATCCATTGCAAGTGGCGTCTCCGCTCTGGGCAATCCGGTACTCGACACTGTCCATCGCCTCGGAGGCGGCGGACGCCTTCTCGTAGACGAAGCAGCGGAAGCGGTCCTCGTTCGAGGACGCATGGTGATGGTGCACTTTGCCCACGAGGTATCGCGAGCTGCCCTCTTTCCACGTCGCCAGACATTCGAGCTCCTCGACTAGAAACACATTGCAATTGCCGTCAAGTAATGGAATTGTGCAGATTACGCTGCAGATGAATGGATGCTGTGACTGTAATGACAATAGGACATCCCACAGAGTGATAATTTCGCCAACGCGATGAGAAATGCCGCTGAATGCGCATCGGGAAGATGAAAATTCGCAGGAGCAGCAAGGAGATGATGAATGCGAGGAAAAGGGAGGCGTCTTCAGCGGCTGCCTGAGAGGAGGGCATTCAGAATGCGACCCCAGGCATGAAATCCGCGTCGGCTGTGACGAGAGGTCGTTATGCCTTGCGGCTTACTGGCGAATTAAAGACGCTGACAAAAGACGCCGGCGGATGCATCAAGGACAAACGGCGTTCGGAATCAGTGCGGATTTCCCGGGGACGTAAACATATTACCACAAAAATGACATCACTACGTCCGACCACAACGGATATCACATGACACATTCCTTGGAATAGAAAATTCAAAAGAATGCAAAAACAATTTCATTAATTAGCCACCTAAAGCAAGAATTCACGGGCTACTTTGCAAGATATAAAATTCCATGAAGATATTCTGGAGGACCTCCTTGTTTATTGTGCGGGCATCGGGTTGGCCGTGGCTAATCTAAAGTATGCGCAGCAATAAATAAAATATTGAACGAGTAATATTTCCAGATTTGCGAGGACAATAAGATTATGCAAGGACGGCGAAACGGCCAAAGTCGGCAATCGCAGACTCATCAAAATGCAATACAAGGGTCGTAAAATGATAAACTTGTCCATGTTGATATTACCCAGAGCAATGGAGCTCACATTCACACATGCATTCGTAAAATTGATTGTAAAACGTTGAGAACCTCATTTAAATGCATGAGTGCTTCCATTTTAATTGCGATATTATTTTTACTCCGTCTCATCGACGTCCTAATAGCCCTTTCAATATGTTTTCGCTAAACCGCTCGATAGTTTAGTGCTGGAACTTTCAGTTATAAAAGTCTCGGGTTCAATCCTTGGCAGAGCGGCTAGAGGAAGACATTCTTAATCAATTGCGATTTTCAAAATTTGATATGTGGAAGCGTCATGGGACACCATTCAACTTTGGTTGAAAGCTAACCGGGAAGAATACCTGCAGCAATTGCATGTGCATTTCCGCCATGCGCCATTTGCACACTTCCGGAGTGTGACGAGGAAAACGTTCGCGCAGCTGACGCGAGCGCCGCCAGCAAAGTTGCATGCATTATTTATTCGCTCACCATGTGCATAGTTTTGCACACGTACGCGTCCAACTTTGGCGTGAGTTGTGGAATCCTTGTTGTGAGGACGAAACGGGAAGGAAGCGTCGAAAGTCACGCCGCATCGTACTGAAATATGCTAATAATAATGCAATAGCGCAAAAAGCGTTGCATCTTTAAATTGACAAATGGCCTGCAACCCTCCTGCCAGATCAAATATTATTATTGCTCAAAAATCATGATCCGACGACCAACCCGAGGTCCACGGGCCGCGCAACAAATTCTCCCGTTAACTATACTATAACAGAAATATCTGTAAACAAGCGAAGCGGGGAATACCCGAATACTTTCGGCCTCCTGCCCCCGAAATCGGATAACATCGCATTATGAATATTGTAGATCGGAGATGTGTTTGACACCCACCTGCGCTCTCCGAGCCGTAGACATCCGGACAGGCCTGGTAAGTGAGCAGCAGGCGACTGTCCTCGATGCAGCTGTCGATGCTGGACACAGGTGACTTGCACTCACCATGCCCTCGGTTGTAGGTGAACGTGAAGGCGCCGTGGAACGGGCAGGGCACCGGCACCCCGTTCTCCCTGAACATGGAGTACAGGAGCGCGTCGCCAGTGATCAGCGAGCAGAGGGACGCGACCGCTTCGCGGCCCTGGCAGAACGCTGCAGCGAAAAGAACAATCAGCAACAGATGCGAAGGAATGCTGCGCCGACCATCAACTTGCTAAATGAGTGTTTTGGAAATGTTTGGCACTGGTGGCGAAGGCATACTTATGGGTATTAATAGCTATGGGAGCGGAAGAATGCCTCGAACAGCCCTAGGCCGCAGCCGCCGCCGAGACGCGCATTCTCAGGAGTCTGTCTCTTGAGCAACTAAATCATTGTTTAACTACCAAACTGCTGTTTTGCCGCAGCAAGGACCCTGTTGTCGGCGTCAATTTACATCGCCGCACTTTATTGCACTTTCAAGCAACTTCCATTATCGCATATAATATCATTAAACTAATCATTGTTTATTTATGCGATTTGCTTCAAGCAAACTAAGTGGATACTCATAATTATTGCCGAGACATCAATTGAGATCGAAGGAAATTGAATCCCAAGAGAAATTAAAAGGGAAAACTTTTGTCAGCGTCTGACAATGCTTTTAAATGCAGTCAAATCATCTTATTTTCATATTCTGTAATGATAGCCATGCAAGGAAATGAAAAGAATCTTGAATTTCAAAAGACTTTTAAGAGGAGAATGAAAATTGCCAGGAATAAGGTGAAAACACTTCATTTTCTGACTCGTTATTGATAGATGCTTAGAAGAATTACAGGACTGTCTTGAGTTTAAGAACATTTTTTTAAACAATTAAATTGGTCAAAAGTAGTGTCAATTCCATTTCCATTTTCTTAAGATAGGCAGCCAAGAAAATGACATGACCATCTTGAATTATAAAAGACTTTTAAAGGGAGAATGAAAATGGTCAGGAATAATGTGAAATCATTTCATTTTGGGACTCCTTAAACCATGCTTTCCCAAACTGTGGGGCGCGCCCCCCAAGGGGGGCGTGAGCGATATTCAAGGGGGGCGTGAGTACTTTCAAATTTCCTCTACGTACCTCTGCGAAAGAAGCTTTTCCAGTTTGGTTTTAATCAAATCATAGCAAAAGAACAGAATGAATGTGGA
>JAOEHK010004459.1:0-13929 GCA_025447835.1 Labidoglobus nevermanni
CGTCAGCTGGGCGTAAATATTATCAATCAGGGGGGCGGCAAAATTTTCCTCCGCACCGGGTGGCAGACAACCACGCTGCGCCACTGGTAATACCCTAGGTCCCGTCACTCGAAGATGGGTATTTCTCGTGCTTGTCCATAAATTCTGCACAAGCTTTCATCAGGGCACAATGTACATGAATACAATATGATAAACAAGAGCAATGTGCTCTCTGTGGGCATATTTGTACATGAAAAAAGTATCTCGGCAAACTTTAGAACCGCACAGTGCGAGCGCACTTGTTGATACTTCATTTGTGAGCCAATGTTCAATTGTTAGCGCGCTGTTTGACTTGTGATAAGAGCGCATTCAAGCGGACCTGCCTCTGGGTTGTGCAAAACAAAAACCTCCAATCAGCAAGATTCGTGGAATCGCAGGCAGCTCTCTCGGACTCGCCAAGAGATAAGTCACGACATTTGAGCGCAAGTTTGCAGTTGGCAGTCGAGTGCGAGCAGCGTGGAGGCGCACTTTAGCCGATGTTGTCGCACGCGGCGCTCGAGTGAACCGCGGAGGCCGATTTGCAGTTCTTCGACAACGCGCGACCACCATGAAGAAGCGAGCGCTGGCATTCGCTCTCCTCGCGCTGACCCTCATCAGCCACGTGCGGGCTTTCACGCTGAACCTCAGCGACGCGCTGGACGTGCTCCAAGTGGGTAAGGACGTCGTCGTGGCCATCGGCAAGACGTGGAACATCATCGACGATCACGTAAACGTGAGCGATATCCCGCTTCCGATCGTGTCGCGGCGTGAACGCCTGATGATCAATCGCTTGAATATGATCAATGCTAAACTGGAGAGCATCAGCGTCGAGGAGCAGGCGGGGGCAGCGAAGACCATCGCCGTGCTGCTGCAAACGCTACCGGACAAGATCAACCTCGACAGCAAGTTGAACAACTTGAAGGACTTCGTCGAGCGCGTGAATGTTTACTATGGCCGCATGTCCACCTACGCCGGCAAACAGGTCCTGGACGGGCAGTTCGAGCGCATCACGCTGCAGGACTTCGCCCAGGCGGTCATCTCGCATGGGCCCAACTCTGTACAGAGCCTCATCGAGCGAATTCACTCGGCATTCAGGGCTCTCGTCCAGCCCCTCGTGTCTCAGCTAGCAGATGTAAGTTTCAGTGTCATTCCATAGCACTTCTGCAATTCAGCCGTTTACCGAAAGTTACGCAGTTGTTGGAATGGTGGGGAAGGGGCAGAAAAGGAGAAAAGGATTCGGCGAGATCGTAGTATGGTGCGGAGGTAAAGCAGACGGCGCACGGATTGTCCACGAGTGGCCATTAGAGAGGGGACAGTATATCTGAATTGACAGATGTGGTTGAGGTATGCTCCTTTACGACTCCCCATCCCAGGGCTCCCCAACCTTTTAGCGAGGAAGAGCCAAGTGGCCATTAAAATAGCCAGCCTGGAGCTGAAAAGAGCCACACTAAATGTACAGAAGAGCCTCCACTATCAAACTATCTGCGGTTTACGACAGTCGCTTAGATTTTCATGAAATTTGCGGCTCGTTCGAGGGTGGGAGTGGGCCCCTGGTGCGCGAGCCCTGCCCCATCTCATCCCAAGAAGCTAATCCTACCTTCCCTTGCAACTAAGACGCTGTACAAGGAGGATGTACAATGGGCCTAAGTAGTAGGGCCTTAGGGGCTGCGTGTGTCACACGCCCTTCGACAAACCAACCCATGGTGCGGAAGATGAGTCACATCTTCGTATAGATTGCGCAAATGCCGTAATTACGTCCAATTCCATGAATCATGCCATTATGCATATTGGCAAGTAGCAACTTTGCCTCGTCCGTTGCCTTCAATCGGAGAGAAAGAACCAGCTGTGGCGTGTTAACCAGTTGAACAAATTGAATGCTAACGCGACAAGCGCGCTCGAAAGTTGATATAATAATTGCCTGAATTATTTACTTCATGTCGTTCAATCGGTTGTTGGAGGAGCTTGCTGTACAATTGGCTCGCACTTCCTTTGGCCACAGGTGAATGTCTAGCTTTTCGGACTCTTCACATTTTCTGTATTATCAACTGAATTTCGCCAAATTGAAAAACTAACGAATTTGCAGAAGTCGAGTTTAAAAGATTTTAGTTGCACTTGCAACGCGTTTCGACAATACAGTGTCTTCATCAGGCATATGACAACTATAATAGCAAATTTTACATGGAAATAACTTATACAGGGAGCGGTAAAATTTTCCTCCACTCCGGGTAGCAGACAACTACGCTACAACACTGGTTACTGTCCTCTTTCCCGCCCAGTACTTTGGTTATTTGGCGCCAGCATTAGTGAACTCTGTTTCGTATCTGAATGGGCCACTGGACTACCTTGTGGTTTCCATCATCTATCATTCCCTTCATAATAAAGTAATGTTAATGGAATTATTTGCAAATTCGTGGCACCCTTATTGAGTACCTGCTTATTGTCCTATTGCAAACTTATTGTCCTAGACATAGTCTCAATTGTTACTGGACTGGAAAAATTGGTTGTAAGAGAAGCCTGACGATAATTTTCATGGAAATTCTTGAAGAGAGCAGATACCTCGAAAGTACAAGCAATTTCTACCGAATAGAGAGGAGAATGATTCAAGGCCATCCATTAGAAACCATGTTATATGGTGTGGTGAGCACCAGGATCCCAATCGCACCGGACACAGATGTGAGCTGCCGGTATCAGCTTCTGAGCTGAGGCATTGTCCACTATTGTCCACTGTGCACCAGCACAGAGAGCGCGTATTCTTGTCGTCGCCGGCAGGATGCGAATCGGCGTGAGTGGACGAATGGACGCCTCTCATCATCCGATGGCGAGTCGCAGGTTCCACCACGCAACGCAACTGCGAGTTGCTGGCGGAGAGCTCGGACACGGCATAAAGTAACAAGTGGTTGAGTGGAGCGAACGTACTGGCAGCAGCTCAGAGGTGAACTTGTGCTGGTCTTCCGCCTCCGATTCGATCTCGATTCACAAGTAATTTATTCCTATTTTCAAAAGGCCTGTGCTCACGCCGACGTCACTGAAAGTGGCGGCAAGAGCTCCGGCCGACCGGAAGTGCGCACTCAAAGCGCAGACGAAGTGCGCGTGTGGAATTTGAAATGGCAATATCGGGTGAATTCGAAGAATCCAACTGGATTCTACGACGCGCCAATCAACAGTCAAGATTGTATTGAATGCCTCGGACTCGAATTAAGTCCAATCATTCCAATAATCATCAGACTATTCATATGCTGGCATAGTCAGTCAGTTAGCTTGATGCTGTGACTCGATGGATAAGTTTGCAGGCGTTTAGCGCAAAATTGCAATCAACTCATTGTCTGCGAGCGCACATTTTTGCAATGGGAGCAAAGCGGAGAAACGAAAGTAGGACCTCGAATAAGACTACCGTTGATTGAGGTGACTGGCATGTAGTTATGCAGGCTTTGCATAACTTACTCATGCTGTTTGCCCATTATTTGTTTGAAAGTCTTTTCAAAATTCGTGTGCGTTAAGTTTAGTCTGCAATTGAAAGCATGCATGAAAAACTGGTTCTCGTTTTTGGATTAAACTTCATTCATTGTTGCACCATTGAATGCAAACTGTTAGAAAAGTCTGCTCGTTCATGCATTACAATCGTCATGCAAAAAGTCGCTCTGAGCACTTGCTAAAAATTCCATTCGTTATAGAAAATAATCACATCATATGCGAGATATCCTTGAAATTCTAGCTGCGAGAAGTTTACTTGCAAGCAATTACAGCTGCAATGTGTATACACAGCGATGTTCTTACGTTGATAAAATTGTCGCCTTTGTTTATTTGCAGTCGATTGCGTGCTAAATGTGCAAAGAAAATTGGCGAATTTGCCAGGCAAGCATGAGCTAAATGAAACTGTTTACTTGGTGCCATTAATCGCAATCTAGCGTTTCTCTGATAAAGCAATCGCTGCAAAATATAATAAATTAGACATTTCCAATTTGCTCATATTACCAACGTTCCAGCAACTGCAAACTTGCTGACGACACATTCGTGATAAATGACTTTCAACAATAATCATTAGTAATTGCGCAATTGCGGCGACTCCTTTTATCGCGTTCATTCCGAATTGATCTGCAACTTCTGAGGGTTCCTGGGCTATTGTACTGCAATCCTAATTTCGTTTCCTTCGCTCCCTTTTTTTTGTTATGTCGGGATCGGTCTACCTACGGTTCCCTGCACCTCGATCCTTTGGTCCTTTTGTGCTATCCCACCCTTAATCCCCTAGTCTTCTCATGTCTTCGTAGAAGCACATGAGCTCATTCCAGGGCAGTTTAGCCATCTCAGCGTGGGTCAGTGCCTCCTTCCCTAAGGTTGCCTTCCGTTCGCTCCCTTGAAATCACACGCATGCCAAAAATTGCAAATGGTACAAAGATTGGTACAAAGACTTTTCGAGGCGACAACAGGCTCGTTGAAAATGAGACAATTTTACGCTTGTAGAGTTCATAAGAAAGCATCACTGCAATAATAGGAATGGGTTTGATGAGCAAGCTCACAAACATGTTCTGAGCACAATGAGGAAGACGTGTGATGTGTAACGCAGGTGACCAACGAGTTGATTCATGTGGCAACAATGAATTGCCATGAAAGGACCAGTAACCAGCGCGAACGACCCTATTAAAGCAGAACTCCTTGCTTCCGCGTCCAGTGCGCTTCACGCGCTCAGTGAAACGCGATCCAATTTGACGAAAACCTATTATTTTAGCTCCCCGTTGAGTATGCAATCGTAGTGATTCGAAGAGAATCAGTCCAGAGACAATGCGTGGCCCAGCTGTATTCCTTACCTTCGCAGTGGTTGCGATGACCAGCGTTGCTCCATCCTTGGTGGCATCCGCGACCGCAGGCAGGGTAAAGCCGCTCCTGCCCATCGACAAATTGCGCAAACAGTTCTATCGCTTAGAGGACGAGCTGCAGGCTATACTGGCAGGCAACGAACACGAGGAGAACAATGAGGTGTCCAAGAAGACGGTGCTTGTGAATGTGCTCCTCATTCGCAAGTTGCAAGAGTTCGATGCTGAATTGAATCAGGTTGGTTGCGAGCACGCATAGCAGGGATGAGCGAAATCAATCTCATACGCATTTCTCGTGAATATGAAGGAGTTCCCGAATGATATCACCTACGGGTTGGACATTTTGCAAAACTCCTGGCTGTGGGCGCGAGCTACCGGTGAACTCCGCACGATCTTTGCCCTCTACGAGGCATTTCGGCGCTTCCAAAGCCAGCAAACTGGGCCTGGACGCATCCCGTCGCCAAGTCAGGCGTGGATCGACTTTGCGCAAACCGTTCTCTTCGATCCGAAGGCATCCATGCCCAAGTCACTCCAGCAACTGCATAACTTGGTTGCAAGCGAGAATCTGTTTCTGAATTGTTTACGGGTATTACCGATGTTGCTATCATACTGGACGCCCGCTTCTCACCATTTCGCCCACCCCCCGACCCTGCCCCTGAATGTTTTAGGAGATTGACGGCAGCACCATGTGCAACATGAAGGAGTCGCCCCAGCAGATGTTGCTGAACCTGTACAACACGGTCGCCAGCACGGAGCTGAAGGCCTACACGATGATACAGTTCTCGTACATGCTTCTGAAGCACTACGGAATGGGCAACTTCACGGGCGAGGCCGAGGAGATGAAGAGCCGGTTCCAGGAGCGCACGGTGGCCACGCTGGAGTCGATGATGAACGCACTTCCGCGCACCTCGCGCAGCTTCTGGATGTGCGATCCGCGCACTTTCGTCAAGGACAAGAACTACTACGAGATCACGGAACTGCTGCAAGGCTACGTGCAGAATGAGGTCGACCTGAACCCGGAGGGCACGTGCCGCGAGAATTGCGCCGAGTACCGGTACACGAAGAGCCACTCGTGCTACATGAACTTGTTCTGCAAACAGCAGCGACGCTGCAATGGGAAGATCATCAACTGCCAGTTCATCGATTCGGACGCTTTCGTCTGCCCAGCGGAACCAGGCTCCAACCGGCGCTACGAGTACATCGAGTACGAAAACGGGCGCATTCTGGGCCGGAAAACCGCGTGCCATCGCGGCACGACTAAAGTGGACAGCTGGTGGCGGTGGCTGTTCTGGCACTGCTCGTATTGCATCTGCCTTTGCGACGAACAGGGCAGCAATTCGGACCGGTACATCAATATGCGGCCATCAGTGACGAACATTGAGGATAACTGGTGAGGAGTGGGTGGCTGAGTGAGCAGGCTCAGTAAGAGGTGTTCCAATTCCCTAGGGTTGCGACCGGTATGGTGTTCACGAAAGTGGATCGTGTCATCTACTTGCAAATGCAGGAGGGCAAATTGGAGAAAACTGGGAGGATCGAAGTGAACAGCACGCGCTGGGTGCCTGTGGACTCCTATAGCATCACCGACTTTCGCGTCAGAAATGAGGTCGACTACCACACCTTGACCTTTGAGAAGCGCGCCTTGGACTTGGACGACATCGAGGCTGATAACAACGACGAGCTGCTAACGGGTAAGCGAACATGGTCGAGAACGTGTCTGCCTCGAATCAACGATTGACCATCCTTGACCCTGCAGGCGTTCAGTTCAAGCTGCTGGGCTCGCACCTGAACGTCGAATTTCGCTTCACACCTTTCGACTACCTGAGCGGCAAACTCTCGCCGGAGAAGAGCTACTGGAAGAGTAACATCAACACGGACGCAGCGCGTATTAACCCAAGGTGAGTGGAACTCTCTTCAATCACGTGCTTCGCATGACCGCTTTCCGTCTCCTCTCTCAATGCAGTGCTTATGGAGTATTTAGACCCATACGACTGTAAGCATGCACACTGGATGTTCGTGCACGAAATGTGACTGTAACGAGCGCTATCTGTTGAAGGCGGAAGCTGAACTTGGAGGACCGCGATATCCCCACCCGAGCACAATCCTTATCTCAGCCAGACAGTGTAAGCGATCAGTACTTGGAATTCACTCACACGGGCCTCGACCGGGACGTCGCCCAGACCACCATCCCCTTCATCGACGCCCAACCTGTGGAGAATCTTATTCCGGTGCCGCTGTCTGGAGCCGGCATTTACCACAAAGGACTTACCTACTTCGGCGGCTTCATCGCGCCGAAAATCTTTACCTACAATTACCACGACTTGTTGACCAATGCGGTCAACGACTTGGAACTCAACCAGAACGCATTGGTTAATTAGCGTTTCCAAATTGAGTCTAAATTCGATGCTTTGCCATGCCTAATCCTATATGCCCTTGAAGTTAGGCTACGCTGAGCGTTTTATAGAATGTCTTCAACGCAATAAACGAGAATCGTACGCATCCGGTTATCAATTAACGTGATAATAAACCTCAGACTGCTAATAAATAACATTCGAACGTGACCCAACACGGTGAAATCAATGTGCTTCAGTTTGTATGGTGTAAAGCAGGGGCCGCCAAACTATTTTGAACGTTGACCCCTATATATAGTTTTTCGGGATCTCCATCGACCCCATAAAAGTAATTTTCACTTAATTCAAATAAAACTATCTAAACTTCAGGCACGGGGAGTACCCGTTGATTATTACCACGAAAAAGTTAACCAACTAACTGTAAGTGCATACGCAGTTCAGCATGTGTGAATAGCATATTAAGAATTGATTTTGCTTCGACCCCCTGGCTCAGATCGGCCCCTGCCTTTAGCAAATAGACCCCTGGGGGCTCTATAGACGCCACTTTGGCGACCTAAAGTTTACACCGTACATTGTAAGCAGACCTCCGATATGTTCAAATGTAAAAAATAAGAGTAAAATTAAGGGCTACTTACTACAGTCTTCGATTTCGTGGGCTTCCTATTCACGCACTGAAGAATTGAGAGCAGACCCTAGTAATCGCGACTGAAAATTTCGTGATTCGAGGACCAAATCAGAATTCAGTACTCTTGCCCGCCTGTTTCGGGGAATACGCCCGAATACATTTTACTATAAAATCCTATGTAAATAGCGTTTCCATTTTGGAACCACGATACCTATCTATCCCAGGGACGACCAACCCATAGCGGGCCACTTTGAAAATGCATTTTAACCCCGCGGGCCACATTTATGCGAACGGACTTGGGCTATTCTCCGCTTGTCCATTGTGCCTTGGACCAGAAAGGACCAACCTAATCTTGCGAATCATTCTGCACAAAGTGAGCAGGTTTTCCTAGAATTTTCTGACATCCTATAGGTGCCTATTGTATCTGATGCACGAACCTCGAATATGCCCCGTTCTGGTTTGTTGCCCGCGGGCCTGGGGTTGGCCGTACCTGATCTATCCCATCTACATATATAAAATTAGTGTGTGCCCGTCTGTATGTTCTTGATTTGCGCCTAAAATAGAAATAATTCGATCGAAATGACACATGCCCCACGTTCTGTGTGCTCCTGGGACAATTACAATGGGAAGCAAAATGGGGTAACCCTCATGGTTGGAAAGTTATAGCAAAAAAACCAACAGTCAAGTAACTTATGGATCAGCCCGATAGACTTTGCGCGTGCAGCTTGACCGGGTAACTCAATATCTCAATAGGCAATTGGTAAACTCACCTGAACCCGAAGTGGGTGGACCATGAGCAGATTGAGCATGTCAGGCGGCGGCAGAATCTCACTGAGCGATATCCCTTGCTTGGCGACGGCCTGGCACAGGAACACCGAGTAGTAGCGATGCAGGGGCAGATGGAACGAGATCTGGTATCCGTCGTCCTGGCAATGCAAGTCGCAATGAGCGCAATCGGGTGGCGGGCCGGAGCCGCTGCAAACTTACCAGAGTCGAGTGGATGTAGTGGATGGCGTCGATCCACTCGCGGAGCGCGTTCAGGCAGGCAGCGAGCACGCGGCGTGTCAGGGTGGCCGTCTGCTCGTCGACGAGGTGCGAGACGAGCGCCCACATGGGGTATGCGCTGGCCTCCAGCTCGGCGCTGAACGCCGCGTAGTAGGTGTTCGGCTCGAACTCGATGTGCTGCGTCAGCTCGCGCTGGTTCACGTTCATGCCCTGGAACATGGCGAGGAAGGCGAACCACATGTCCAGCAGCGTGTCGTCCTGCATGAACCGCCACGCGACCGGCCGGTGCGAGAGCACGTTGTTCAGGTCGCTCACCAGCGGCCAGTAGCAGTGGTCCTTCATCACCGACTGCCCGCAGTCCACCACGAAGTGGAAGTTCTTGCTGGTATCTGCAAGCGGCCGAATTGAATGAGCACAGCTATAATTCCACAGTAGTGTGGAATTGCCGGCTGGCAATAAACCAGCTGGCCCGCAATAATAATGTCTGTTTAGTATGGACACCGGGCCACGAAGATATTGGGGGCAACACGGAGGCGGACCGCCTTGTAAGAGAGGCAGCCGTTCTCCCCATATCTGGACCATTTCCTACCTACGGCCTATCACGTGAATTCAGGAGGAAATATATCACAGCATGGGAGCACAGATGCAAAGATGCCCACTGGCAGAACACTGTTGGTTGTAGGCAGGCTAAGTTGTTCCTACTGCGATCCTCGCAAAGAGCTGAAGAGCTCTTGCTTCTCTCTAAAGGAGAACCGCGGAAGGTTACGAGCCTTCTCACAGGACACTATCCCTTCAATTACCACTTGTGTAATTTGGGATTGGTGGACTCGTCCACTTGCAGAGCATGTGGAGAGTGGCCAGAAACGGCCCATCATATTCTATGCTCGTGCAATGCGCTTGGTCATATACGGCAGCGCATATGGAAGAGGAGCAACTTGGTATCCTCGGACATAACGGCAATGCCTCCAAGGGAGCTATTGAATTTCCTTCAGGAAATTCACAAGGAGTCACTTGGATTTTAAGCTAGAGGGTTATAGTACAATAGGCCTTTTAGGCCGCGGTGCTCAGGGTGAAAGGTGCCCGCAACCCCAGCTCTTAATAATAATAATAAGCGGCCGAATTGCAAGCACCTGGACTCCCCCCAGCCGGCGTTCTGCACTCACCATGCAGCGTGTTCTGAATGAGGATCTTGCCCATCATGTACTTGAGACTGACGACCATCACGTGCAGCAGGTTGAGCTGCTCGGTCATCCGCATGGCGAGCCCCTCGTTCGAGAAGAGCTGCACGCTGACGTGGACGACGCGGTTGCTGAGCATGTCCGGATCGCGGCTCAGCTCGAGCATCTTCGAGATGCGGCTGTAGTGCAGGACAAAGGCGCGCGTCAGCGCCTCCTTGTAGTCGGCGTCGGGCAGCATGTTGAGCAGCAGGCAGACGACCTTCTGCGGGAACTCGAACTTGACGGTCCAGAAGACCAGCTCCTCGAGGAAGGTGCGGTGCGTGAGCTGCTGCTGCAGCGGCGCGCACTCGCGGTACTCGTCCATCGGCACCGGGTTCGGCAGGCTGGCGAGCGCCTCCTCGTAGATGCGGCGCGACTCGGCCATGTACTGGTCGTAGTCGGTGCCGGCGCCGCCGGTGCCGGTGCCGCTGGCCGGCACCTCGTTAAGCGCCCGGTACTGCTGCGGATTCGTCAGCGCCGCCGTCATCACGCGCCGCATCAGCCCGCCCATGTTGTTGAAGTCCAGCAGCATGCTGATGAAGGCGTCCGCGTCCGCGACCGGATTGCGGCGCGCCAGCTCCTCGGCACTCGCCGCACTCTGCTCACGCAGATGCTGGACGAGGCGGAGGACGACACGCGGCATCATCGCCTGCGCCACGCACATGAGGTGCGCTGGCGCCGTGTCCTTGGCGGCCTCCACCGCCGCCGACGACTTGTCGGGGCCGTGGCGGTCGCAGAAGCCGGCCGCCTTCATCACGGACGTGTCGCCGCAATCGCACGCGCCGCCCGCCTGCGAGAGGAACATGTTGAAGTCGTGCCGCTGGTGGTTGCCCTTCTTGAAGCACTCCGTGCACAGGGACATGCAGGGGCTGATGCCGCACGTGCGGCAGCGGTAGGCGACGAAGTTCGGCGTCCACACCAAGCCGCAGGTGGTGGCGTTGTCGTACGTCCGCACCGTGCCGGCGAACTCGTCGGGGGTGCGACCGCCGGCGATCAGCCATCGGCACCAGTCGATCGTCTCCCACTCGCCGATCGTCTTCGCCGGGTTGAGCAGGCTGTCCAGCAGCTGGCTGAGGTGCTGCGAGCCGCTGTTGCTGGCGCAGTCGGCGTGGATGTACGCCGCCGCCGCGCGCTTCCCCTTCGCGATGAGGACGCGCGCGTCCAGATGCGGCGTCGACGCAGCCATCTGCAACAGCGCCCCAGCGGTCACCTGGTGCTCGTCACACGCGACTCGCGTACCTGCGACCAGTATTGCACAATTCGCGACGAGGGAGGGTGGGAGGAGGAGGGTGGAGGGGCGCGAGGAGGGACAGAGGGGGGAAAGACAGAGAACAGAAAAGGAGGAAAGCGAGAGCGAACGAATGGCAGCGTCACGACTGCCAGCGGTGACACGATGACGACGACGACGACGACGACGGCCCTCTTGGATCCGGATTGCTGTCAAGGCGGCCGGAATGTCATTGCACGGCGTCGCGCTGTGATCTATGCCAAATGCGCGGCGGCGTGCATGCAACGAACAGGATAAGGATGCGAGGATCGCAAGGCGGCTGCTGCGGACGAATGCTCGAGCAGCGGCGCGTTCAACTCTCGTCAGCGAGCGAATATGCACGCACACATGCGGACACGCGGCTGTGCACAGCCACTATGGATGCTTGCCAATGTTCGGGATCGTCGTCGAGGATGTGCTGGGATGGATACTTACGTCAATGCCACTGTTGCTGCGCGCACTTCCTGGATGAGAGCAGTCTACCGCTGTCGCACGGACATCGTCCGGCTGCCGTCGATGCGAACTGGATGTGGCGCAACGATCACGCGCCTGATGAATTCGCCTCGTCAACACACGAATCGCTCGTCACTTTTTTCAACAAACTGCAGATTTGTTCGACGCTCGGCGCTGCAGCCAGCCGATTTTGACAAATGACATTTTCGCAATGCGTTTCCACAGCTGGCGTGATACATGTCGGAATGCGGATGAATAATGCGCGTTGCATGCATTTTCCACTCATTGCTCAGCAATTACATCATTTCCATTCGAAACATGCGAGTTGCATCAAGCAGACGGTGATTCAATTCGAGCAATGTCATGATTTAGGTGGTGAAGGTTATATGAAGGACGATTGCGTCACCGGTACGGCATGGCCAGAGCGGACGGAAGTTGGCCAGATCCTGTGACGGGTGAAGGCGGAAACATGGACAGCAAGGCATCTTCGGAGGAGGATAGTGGGCTGGAGGCAGGCGCAGACGACACAACTGCAACTGGAGGGGATGTGACCTGGAAGGATCTGGTGCGTGCCACTTTTCAGCTAGCGCACGTCCATCACGCTGCGGATCTGTTCCAGGGCCTGGTGGACGTGCTCTGTAGGGCATGCGAGCAGCTGCAGTGGAAGACGCCGTCACGCATCCAGCGCGAGGCCATTCCGATCGCGCTGCAGGGCAGAGACATTATCGGCCTGGCCGAAACCGGGTCGGGTAAAACGGGCGCATTCGCCCTACCCATCCTGCAGGCGCTGCTAGCGAATCCCCAGCGCTGCTTCGCGCTCGTCCTGACGCCGACACGCGAGCTTGCCTTCCAGATCGCCGAGCAGTTTGATGCGCTGGGCGCCGCGATGGGCGTCAAGTCCGCCGTTATCGTAGGCGGCATGGACATGACCGCCCAGTCCCTAATCCTGGCCAAAAAGCCGCACGTGCTCATCGCGACGCCTGGCCGCTTGCTCGACCACCTCACGAACACGAAGGGCTTCAGCCTGAAGGCGCTCAAGTACCTCGTGATGGACGAGGCGGATCGCATCCTCAACATGGACTTTGAGGTCGAGGTCGACAAGATCCTCAAAGTCATTCCGAGAGAGCGACGCACGATGCTCTTCTCGGCGACGATGACCAAGAAGGTGAACAAGTTACAGCGCGCCTGCCTCAAGGAGCCCGCCAAAGTCGAGGTGTCCACCAAGTACCAAACCGTAGAGAAGCTACAGCAATACTACATGTTCATTCCAGTCAAGTTTAAGGTAACTAATTGAGCCCTTTTCGCAAGACCAGTTAGCAATAGACATTTCTTCGCATTCTTGTGCTACTAAAGCAGAACAGTAGCGAAGCGTGGGGGGTGCGCTGGGTGCCGGCACGTTTAGAGGGCGGCAAAATGTTGATCTGGTGTGATACATATTATAGATAGAACTTACCAGTTCCGGTACGCGTAGACAATGTTGGCGGACAAGTCCCGTCACTTGAAGATGGATATTCCCTGAGCTTGTTCGTCACTTGAGAGCGAATACTGACAATGGCGACACAAGTAGTAATAGAGGTTAATTTTTTGAAATTGTGCAAAGTTTACATGGAAATAACCTATTTAAGGGGCGGGCAAACTTTCGTCCCCAACGGGTTACAGCTCATTTTCACAGCCCATTATTCGGATCTTCAGTCTTCTTGTACCTCTCACTTCATCGTTATCATCATTACTGCTCGTGTTCTCCCTATTATCAAGTCCTCGGTGGATAGATTCAATTTCTTCGTTAAGCAACTCTCCATCAAACTAATCTTCACTCGACCAGTTAGCATTGGCAACTTTTTCTGCAGAAACACCATCGTTCTCACATCCACTGCCCATTATTCGGATCTTCCGTCTTCTTGTACCTCTCACTTCATCGTTATCATCATTACTGCTCGTGTTCTCCCTATTATCAAGTCCTCGGTGGATAGATTCAATTTCTTCGTTAAGCAACTCTCCATCAAACTTATCTTCACTCGACCAGTTAGCATTGGGTACTTTTTCTGCAGAAACACCATCGTTCTCACATCCACTGCCCATTATTCGGATCTTCCGTCTTCTTGTACCTCTCGCTTCATCGTTATCATCATTACTGCTCGTGTTCTCCCTATTATCAAGTCCTCGGTGGATAGATTCAATTTCTTCGTTA
>JAOEHK010004480.1:0-14241 GCA_025447835.1 Labidoglobus nevermanni
TCCTGTCTGTCGTGTGTTCGTCTGTGTGTATGTATGGAATATTTGGCGCCCGCCAAGAATTTTTAATGTAGTATGGCACCCTTTTCATCAAAAACGTTGCCGACCTCTGGTGTAAACTATTAATATGTAATATTTTGATATTTAAATTCTATTTCCTGAAACCAGTGATTCCTCCATTATTTGGATCGCGAGGGACGAACGGAGCAAACGAGTGAGAGAAAGGACCACAGCTGAAAACGAGAAGTGAGGCGAAAAAGTGAGGGAAGAAACGAACTCTCCTCAAAGTTGGATAATTGTAGAGATTTGGAAGCGGAGCATTTGAGTCAGGAAGTGGAAACGGAGACAATAGTCGAATAAAGTGAATTGAAAACTAAGTTTGTAACATTCCCAATCCTGATATGTTAATTTACCATAGTTTTGTTCGACTTGATTCGTAATTATTGTTACTTTTGTTAATCTCTTATATTTCTAATAAGATCATCATATAAAATTAAATTTTAACGCTGTTATGGCTAAAATTGCTAATTATACTGAATGAGATTTTAATAACCGTTGAGTAGACCAGCAGTAACGCAATTGGCCTACGAGCCTAGCGACTTGATTTCAATGGCACAGCGTTACCTTTGACTATAGAGCGTACGTTTCCCCATTCAATTCCAGATGGGCAATCCTATCTTCCCTTCCAAACTGGCGCATTTTATATTCAAATTTAATACCAAGTTACAACTAATTTCAGTATATTAAATATGTCCTTCTTCTTCTTCTTCTGTGTCTAAATGCAGTTTGATTGTCACATGGTAATTGGTATATCTTTTTTTGGGGCCCCTGGTGTGCAGTACTGTACTATCTGTTTGATTCCACGGGCCTCTTCATCCTTGGCTTATATGCTATTTCCCAGTATTCCCTGTATTCTTGATATCATGGCTTCTCTTTAGCCGTATTACTTCTTTGATGGCTCTTAGGGTGCCTATTTTGCTGGATCTTGTCATCTGTATCATTGGGCATATAACCGATCTTATTTCAATGGCATGGGTGCATAAGGGACGTTCTGTATATGCGCGTATTAATGACATCTTCAATCTTTATGGTTGGCCTTCAACCTGTTCTATCTTGAACGATCGTTGGTTTAAGGTTGGTCAGAGTGTTATTCCACCTTATCCTCGGTCCTCACTTCTTCTGATAAGTGACCTGTTTCTGGTTGTCCTTGGTTCCACGTTCCAATGCGCAATGTATTTAACTTATGTTTCTACCCCGAATTCTCTTTTCTCGCCTGGATAATTATCGTAGCTTGCTTTCGAGTTTTGTCTCCTATTCTATGAGCTTTTGAGATCTTTTGCTATTGATCTGCTAACTGCTGCTAACTTGATTTAAACAAAATTCCCATCTTGGGAAGAATTGATATATCAATATGATGCAGATAAGATATTTAAACAATATTCACTTATTGGAAAACTTTGTATCATTATATTTTTTGAAAACCACATATTTAGTAATTAAGTAATTTGCAAAGTGGTGAAGTTGACCTAGGTTAGCAGAAATCTAAGGAAAAGGTCTGATAATATTGACGTGTTTATGAGTATTCTACCATTAATTATTCAGAATGAAATAACATATTTAGCCGCTGATTTGATGAGAAATGGTGCGAGGTATTTACGAAAATGGTGATGAAATTATGCGAAAAGTAATTAATCTAAATTTAAAACAGGTGCTCGGCGAAATTATAAATGTATTCTCCGGCATTTGCCAAGACGAAGACGAAAATAAGGAGGGAGCTCAGCCAGCACCTTGCTAGACGATATAATGATAGGTGGATACATGGCAATGACGGCCCAATCTAAATGATTGATGCATGTTGTTCTTAATAAAACAAAACTGTTTTCTTGTAGCTAATTAAGATTTATTAGACTCTTACTTGGCATTTCTTTGCACGTACTTGCATTTTACTTTATTTATACATGTTTGCTAATTTCATGCTAAGCGTACGTTTTGCATTATGTAGATTGACTTATAAATAAGATTTTGAAAGATTTTCCTCAAAAGTTGCATAATCATGAGTTGTATTAGGATAGGTGAGAACGTAACACATTAATTGCATTTGTTGAAAGCTTGTTCACTTTGCAAACATCGTATAAAACTGAATAGGCGAAGACGAACGCGCAAGCGGGCATATTTCTTTTGTCAACATTTGGTCTATAGTCGAAGGAACTGCTGTCGAGTCGTAAGTTTATCTCTACTTGTAGTGATTGCATGAAGACATCACCGAGATTGAAAGCAAATCCACTGCTGCTGGGAGTAAGTCGCAATTGTTTCAGGCAGTCAATTGTGCGCCATCAGCACAGTCATTGGATGTGCCGGGACCCCGAAGAATCTTCGTTCGCATCCTTATGCTCCCCAGGAGCACTTGGCCGGGGTCATAGTGACTGGTTAGACTCTTCACATGAGTACGCGAACCAATTTACCGAATTCACTCAATGCTGCTCGACATCGAATGCAAACGCCAAATCCGAAAACGGTTTTGTGGACGTAGAACAATGAATGTTAATTAATTCTATTCGAATTATCCTATTTCCAATTATTCAATCTGGTAATAAGTACATGTCAGGAAAGGTGTAAAAAAGTATAGAGGACATACAAACATGAAGACAATTAGCGCTACGAATCAGAAATCTCCGAATTACTAAAAGGAAGGGGTATAATGAGTAGTGGGAGGCATTCGTAATAGGTTGAAGAAAATCACCACCCCCGAACGAATAGAAGGACCAATGTATTTGAATCAGTTAATAGAAGGGCTTTCTTCTTCTTTTCAAGAAAAACGTGAAATAAATAAAGATTAGTGGAGGAATAGAAAATTAGAGGCCATAAAGGAAGATCTGAAATAAGTAAAGAAAGAGTTATTGCCTAGAAGAGAAAGTCATGAAAGTTGAAACAATTACATTCGACAATGGTATGTTGTATAAGGGCTGAAAATACTTATTCTAACATGTTATTGAGATGTTCTTGTCCTGTTCACTCACATCAGACATTTGTGCACATTTACTGCATCCGTTCCCATAAGCTGCGCAATTTATCAATGGGCATTGAGCTGTGGACGGTTTTGGCACATTGTGTGTGGAGAATATGTTGAAGTTGTTGGACTGCAGAAGGCGTGGGAGGTGGAGTGTAATCCTGGCTGACTCCGCTGGGACTGACGCTGCGTTTGTAAGATGAACACGGTCCTCTAAGAGGATTCGCTCGGGTTCATAGGCACGCTGGAAAGCCGAGATTTATGTCATAGCGCCAGCTTTACGGCAAGGTTTTGATGCGCCTTAGACATGACTACTCTTAGTCATTATTATCTCGAGCAAATAAAGAGCGAGTAAATGGCAATGGCTGACAAAATGGCCACTAGCAATCAGTGCTTCGACGACAATTGCGCGACATTTGGCAATTCGCGCCAACGAAAGTGTGAGGTGGGTTGCGATTCGGGAGTAGACATCGCGTGCAAAGAATGCATTTATCCTGACAGTATCTATCCGTCCTGGGGCCGTGCCCGTCACGGGCTTGTACCAGCAGGTGTACGACAGGACGAATATACAAGAAGCGAACAGACGGCCTCCACTCCCTGGCAAATGCGACTACTGCCTTTACTAATTGTGTTTTATGCTGCTACACCCACCAATTTTTATGTGCTATAATCAAATTGATGGAATTGCCCCTTCACGGCCACTTCTTTGCCCATCTCGGCTACAATACGTGCCTTGAGAAACGGATAAGAATTGAGTTATCAAAGGCACGGTTTTTCCAATTGTTAGATTCCAATTTCTACCTAATAAAACTAGGGTTCCTGGAAGTGAATAAATAGAGGGATTAAATGATTGACACACCAGATGATCAGGATCATATTTTATTAAGTAATCGTATTAATATGCAATCAACAATTGATTCCTTTAGCATGATGAATTCAATACATATTTTGGTGTTCAATTATAGTACAATATTAAGCGAACATGAATGTGACCCTGATTTTAAGATATTTACAGAAAAATTATAGTTTTATCAGTTAATTCTTGCTTCGATTTGTAATACATTTATAGCAAACTTATTTAATTCATCTTAAGAACAACAGCAAATTTCTACAGCGACAAGATTTGTAATTTTCACGTCTGCAGTTAGCACAATCAAATTGAATTTTGTATATTTGCATTTTTCGAACTTAGTACTAAATTTTTTTGCATAATCTACAATACATTTTGTAAACTTTCGGCACATACGTTTCTAGATAAGTTAATTTTGAAAAATATACTGCGATTGTTGACGAATTTTGCGCTAGATGTGTATGATTCTACAGATATCAACTATTTGAAGTTGTTACTTCATTACTGCAACGAGTCCTCAATTATAAAACTCGGCATCTGTTATATTATAATTACATCCATTAATCAATTGTAAATTTATGCCGATTTAGGTCAGATTGTTACATTTGTTTGGTCTATTTTTTTAGATTATTGATAATAGTGTTTAACATCTTCATACTACTTTAGATTTGTTTTCAAATTAGTTTAGAAATATAAATTTCTCAAGATTACATAAAACAATACTTATTTCGGCTGATATTCTGATATCTCTTCATGTATGTGACATTTAATTATGCAGTTCTAAAGTTCATTTTAGCTCTTTGAAGTTAATGATCCAATATTTTAAATTGTTGCAACACCGTGATAGTTTTATTGAAATTACTGAAATAATTAGCGTTGAACAACTATCGCACATAAAATTAAATTATCGCTATAGTAAACACTAGAAATTCGCTATAAAGGGATGAGGAACAAACAAAATCACGAGTGTAATCTAAAATGAACGGTAAACAATGAATGAGCGAACGTTTATGGACTATGGAGGTGCATTCTAGTCAAATGCGATGTATTTAATTCAAAGCGATTTTATTTATTCGCAATGCAACTTTTTCGAACATTCAATTGTACGTTAGCGAATTTTTGTTTAGTATGACTTTAGTTTTAGCAACAACTGTTTAACTTTACGTATAGTGATATGTTAAATTGGGCAATCGCTGAAGGATTTTCCACTCTCGGACTGCACTTACACCTAGAGATAATAATGATTCCTTTGTCGTTATCACTTGGTTACAGATATGTTATGTACAAGGGAAACTCGATAACTCATCTGCAATTTATATAGGTAAATGTATTATATACATGTTGATTCCAGAAAGGAACTACTGGATATGCATGCAAGAGATATGAGGTGTTAACGGAAAAAGTACTTGTTTCGAAATCGCTGGCCAGCGTCCAACTAATTGTTGGCAATATTCAGTTTGTCGCATTCGCCATTAACCTGTCAAAGACAGAGAGAAAAGACGGATGATAAGAAACGTGTGAGCACATGCGAACACTGTGGACAGCCTGGACATTGCATGGTGGACCTGCGGACACATACCTTGGGCGCCAGATGCGAATGCTTCCAGTCGCTGTCAGGGTTGGGGGCGACGGCGGCGAGCGACGGTGGTGACGTCCCCGTTTGCGCGCTGACGATGCTCACCGCGTGCATAATGCATGCGGGCTTTCCTGCCGCCTCCACGTCCATGAGGTCGTCCAATTCTTTGTCGGTGCGAGAGTGACCAGAATCCGGCGTTGCCGTGAACCGCCCATTCTCGATGAAGTCGTGCTCATGACCGTTCTCATCGCCGTCCAGCAGACTTGTCTCGATTTTATCCTGTAACATTCGTTTTCGTCAGCCCGGTGGAGGGCAGAGGGGTTGCCAGTCGACTCGGTGGCGCAAATCGTAAAAGATGCGAATGCAAATGGGCGAAACACACATTTGCAATTAAAATTGTGCTGAAACGCGCATCAGATATGCCGAATCGATAAAGAAAATAAGGGGTTGGCTGGGTGAGATATCGGTAGGAATATCAGCATTTATAATTAGTGCATAGCGTAATGAAAACACGTTTGTTAGCCTGTGTGAGGCATTAATTACTACAAGGCAGTAAGGAAATTCACTTGAGGCTGCCTGCTATTGCAATGCCTTGCAGTACAAAGGAAGTGGGAATGTCACTTTGCTGAATTTCGAAAGCTACTGCTTACCACCCAACGGCACTCTAAATTGCCGACTGTGGTGCGTAATAAGTGGTCAGTTTGCAGGTTGAATGCAAAGTCAATAATAACTGATACTGTTTACTGTAAAGTTAAGAAAATACATGATAGCAATTATCCTAAATAGCTAGCCCTCTTGCATTTAGCCCATCTGGTTGTCTATTTCCACTTTAAGGCAGATCAGCCACTTTGACATTCTTTTGCATATTCTGATCAATAGCTAGGTATTTCTAATTTCTTTCTTCCAGCTCTCAGTCCAGCTGAATTCTCTTCTTTTGCGTCCAGGTTGCCAGGTCCATTTACGTATTTCAAATATTCTTCCTTATCCTTAAGACTAATGCTAGTACTAGAGTGGGGCAGATACTCCGTATATTTTAATCTTTATGCTTATTGTCTATAAATTCAGAGTCCTTCTTCAATATACTTCATATCTTTTTTAACTGGTTCCAATTGTAATGTTATTATCTACAATATCTCGAACCCTCCATATGTGTCTGCTTCATGATCGGCCTTTCTGATGCATATACTAGTTGCCCTACCACAATGTGAAACTGAATTCAGGAGAAGAACCAACACGAAATTGGCAATAAATGAAGTGCTTGACGTGGCCAAGATCAATTAAAAATAAGCAGGGTCGGGGGCAATGGGATGAGGAATCCTGACGTGGAATAGAAGTGAATATATTGGTCAGGGAGGTGATCAGGATCTGATGAGGTCTGGAATAAAAAAATGTAAGGAAAGGAACGTTTCCTGTAATAAGTAATCTTCCTGAAAACAGTTCTAGTCAACCTAAACTAGAGCCTAGAATGCTCGGCTGGTCAAACTTTAATAGGGATGAATACGTCAGGCCTTGCAGTCTGGTATCCACGCCAAAAGCCCCCCTCTCTCAGTCCCGTGTGCCCGATTGCACAAGTGGTCTCGTAATCGCAAGCCCCCTTTTAGACTCTGCCCCGAAACATTCATAACTACAAAGGTTGGATGTTTGACCTTTTTTTGAGGGGGCATGGTCCGGACCGAGCCCAACATAACCCTGCTATGAGGATACCCGTAAACTAATGATTATTGCAAAATGCGAATGATAAATAAAGGCAATCTTCTAATACGTACGCAAAGATGTTATTGTTCACCCCGAAAAGCTGTCAACTGCATGCAAGCGAGAGTTCAAGAGTTTTGGTGGCGAATGTGATGTGGCGGCAGAATGCGTGCACGAGCAAATGAACGAACGAATATAAATTGAGAATTTATTCCCTCCAGTCCTCGTCCTTTCAATTGGGAGACAAAAGCTTCGAATCTAAACAGGCACCGAACGGAAATAAAGGCAGCGTATTTACATAGCCGCTTAAAAACAAAACGAGGAAATTGCCACTCGGATAACTTTCGTTTGCTCTTCCATCTGCCGGGATTCCTATCAGCAACTACAACTGAGGCGCGCACGCAAAAGGGATGCATTTTTCTATGACAAAGGCCGCACATCAAAGCGCGTTCGAATCAAATGCGATTACGCCATAAACAATTCAATGACGAAAATGAATTGTCGAGTTACGTCTTTGCTGTCAACTCCAAGAAACTGCGTTTTTTCGAGATTTTAAAGGGATGCGTAAATTTCATTTGGTTCAATTACACGAAGCGCCCATATTGATTGAGATTCGAATGCAACATTCTAATGCATCTTTAAAGCAGCTTGAAAGAATCGAAATAAACGAGTGTGGGTGGAGAGGGGGCGCAGATGCCATGGGGATGCTATCCACGATGGCAATTGTTGTTGCGGGAGCAAGGAGGAAATCAATTGCGCGTAAGTTACCGCCGACACACATGGCTATCGGGTCTAATGGAATGCATTGATGTTTGCTGCTTGTTGCCCCAGCTCCAGTATCAATCCCGGGGCATTTGTCGTCGGAACGAACATCAAGACACCGTGCTTTATGGCCTGCCTTTCGCCCGTCTTGCGGATGTACATTGTGCTCTCCGACAATATTAATTCATGGCGAATTGTCGATCGAATTGTTCCCGTCCGCGACGAGTGCCCTTTTGTAGACGGCCTGCGTCCCAGACGCAATATCTGCAGACGATTTCAATCGGGCGCTCAGTCGTCTGCAATGCAGCCGTTGCACCCCAAACACAGGAACAAGCACGCCACAAGTTAATTCCGCATCGTGCAGATGTGCAAATATCATCCCCTAATTTATTTAAGTCATTAGGCCCACCCCGAAAGTTAAACGGTGGAGTTATTACGGTAATCAAAACTGTCTTCAGTGGGCCTACACAAGGGCCGCTTTTCAACTTTGAATACAAAGCGCTTGAATAAATGTTACATTATTACTTGTCATTGTCATATATGAAAGCTCCATCACCATTGTGTAAACAATACTAGTTTAGGGTCGGCCGATCTAAGAGCCGCGAACCGTATACAACCCGCGGAACGAACAAGGACGGGGAATAGCCAACGTTCATGTAATGATCCCCTAGAGGTCGATATCGACATCTGATCATAGGTGGAACGGGTCAAATCCCGTACCCGTATATTGTCCTAGCGGACAAGCACGGGGAATACCCTGGGTGCAGTTACTTAAAGATGGGCATTACCCATGCTTGTCCGCTGCATCCTGACTTAACGCATCGAATAAATTTCCAAAATTCGGCATTAAGGGGTCTATGAAAACCAACAATACCGGTAAGGGGTCTACGGGACAAAAAAGTACCCATTACACTGATGTAATGGGTAAGGATCACCAGGGTTTTCACCATGCTTATCCGCCGCAAGGAATAGCCTAGACCAGGGGTCGCCAAACTTCTTTGCACGTCGACCCCTATATAATTTCCCCATCTCCATCAACCCCCATAAAAGTAATTTTCACTTAATTCAAATAAAACTATCAAAATTTCAGGCACGGGGAGTACCCAATGATGATTACCGCGAAAACCGACGGCGCTATAAAATATACCATGAAATACTTCACTGTAGATTCACGGAGATACGAATATGGCCATTCTCGCAAGTTTTCCGATCAAAGTAATTGTAACTGTAAGTGCATACCCAGTTCGGTGTGAATAGCATATTATGAATTGGTTTTGCTTAGACCCCCAATCAACCCCCTGGCTCAGATCGATCCCTGCCTTTGGAAAATAGACCCTGGGGGGTATATGGGCCTCTAGCCTAGATATTCCATGAGGAGAACGGACAAGCTCGACGAATTCTTGAATCGGGCAGTGGCCGACCCACGGGTATTCCCAATACTTGTCCCGAGGAGTATTGATATATATGTAAAGCGACCCCTGAGTTCATTTAGTTTGGTTGTCCCTGTACTTGTAGGTTTGGAGAAATAAGCAATGAAGAGAAATTTGACAGTTGATTTTAAAAAAATACTCGCAATGGCCGACAATTAATGTTGATTAAAATGCGAGCTCAAGTTTAATTTTTGCAGCATTCATTGTCATCATGGCCGTCATTAACAAGTTGGTGGTGCAAGGCGGGGGTCAACCGCTTAAGTGACGTTTAATGCTGATAAATTTCCATTAGGTTTCGATGCGGTTTTCTATTATTTCTTGCCTTATGTGCGCCGCCAAAATAAAGCGTTTGAATTAATTAGCATATTTATATTAATTGCTCCGCTTTCAGTTGCCCTGCGGCTCCCTACCCCAGATGACTGATGACAAAGCTTTGCGGATACGATGAATTATGATTTTCGCCGTCGACAATATTCGTGGATGTAAAAGCCATTAAACCAATCAGAGTATGAATTACTCATTGAATCATTCAATTTCCTAATATTTAGCAATGATAAAACTAATATGTAAATGTCAAGTATTTCGTCAGGAACTGAAACTTAATTCAAAATCCCAAACAATAAGTATTTAGTCCAAAGACTAACCAAAAGAAAATAGCACCAAAGGACCGAAAGGAGGTGCGGGGAACCGGAGGGTAGACCGATCCCGACGTTACAACCAAAAGAAAAAGATTATTTCACGAGTAACATATATGATAACCAATTTCAAGAACATATTACAACCTCTCTCTGGCATAGGGTTACCATTGACTCTATTGGGCAGCCAGTAGAAAGGGGACGTACATCTGAATTGGCAGATGTGGTTGTAGTATCCTCCACTATGGTTCCCCATCCCATCCCAAAAACATAATCCTATCTTCCTTTCCAAGTAAGCGACCATAAAACGGGGATGTACAATTGGCCCTAATAGAGGGCCTGCTGCATGTGTCTGCACACGCCCTCCAATAAAACAACAATAAGAATCTATAACAGCAGCTTTCATTAAATTTCAAGTCAATTTGCACCCAACTCTTAGAGTCGCAATTGTTTTGCTCTAAAGACAGAAAGCAGATCTGCTCACATTGGGATCGGGGACCGTCTATCAAGAGCAACAAAATTAGAGCTCACGATGCGTTCGAAATTCATTCGACTCACTACAAATCAATAGCAGAGGTGCAAAATGCGAGTGATTCGCTGGGAAACGGAATCGAAGTGTTTCTGAATAATATACGAGACGACACGCCATCGCTTTTAACCATTTTACCAGCATTGGTGACACCGCCCTGCGCGGTTAAATGTAAAGCCATGCAAATGACGAAAAGGACAATTCAACTAACTAGTGTTGCTCAATTTTAATTTCAAGTCGCATATTTCCTGCACGCATTATCATATTCCAGGGCGAGAATAAGGTCTTGGGTCCATGAGGTAATCACCGGACGAGTCCGCTGGAACCTCTGCAGCGCCCTCTGCTGTTCGGCCGGCACCAAAGTTACCAGCATCTGTCCTCTCTCCTCCCAGCATACTCTGAATATCCTCAAACACATTATTGATGATCTCGTTCGACGCCGTAACGATGGGATCCAATTCCCCATCAGCCTGCTGCTGCTGCTGCTTGCTGATGACCGTTCTGATCAAATTGTCCAGTACCTCTAGTGCCGGCGTCCTGGGCGCAGAACCCATCACCTCCCTTTTAGCGGTGGCGACCGTATGGAGAGCCGTGGTCGCTGTCTTGCAGGCGTTCTGTACACGCACCCGATCATCTTCAGCAAGTTGGCCTCCTTCGGTCGGAATAATCGACTTGATCATCTTGTACACCTGAACGCGTTTATCGTAGTACTCCTGGCGCGTCTTCCAAAACATCTTCAGCTGTTCATACTTGTGCTTCCATGTCTTCAGCGCTTCGCTTCCCAACGTACTAGTGGACGGCAGGTGAAAGTCTGACAAAGGCATGTCGAACGAGTCGGCTTTAAAGGTCTGCATTGAGAGCCGCTGCATTTTCTGTGGTACACTGGGTGGGGGCGTCACCTCAAAGGGTTGCGCGCCCTCGTCCTGCGGCATGTCACAATTTCCCGCCATCATCATTCTTCGCACCTTCCGCTTAGCCTGATGAGCTAGCAGAAGATGCACAACTGTGGCCACTTCAGCACGATGTTCCTGTGACTTCCACGCCTTGCCCATCACCGGCTGAAACATGTACTTTTCGAAAAAGTGCTTCACCACGTCCTTCTCCAACAGGTCGATACGATGAAAGAATGTGGCGTACTGCTGGGGCCTGATTCCGTCGCTGCAATATCGAAGCAGAAAGCAAAAGTCTCGTTGGCGCGAGTGCAGGTAGCCCACGCAGAACATGAACTTGTCCGCAAAGACCGGACACGCGGAATGCAGATGGTAGGCGCTTCGGATTTCACTCATGTCCAGCACTTTGCGAGCCCGCTCCTCCTCCATTAACGGGGGGCGTTCCTTCTCTGGCAGCGCCCGAATATATGCCAACTTCTTCAGCTTGTAACCTTGCATCTCATGCAAAAACCTCACATAGCCATTGGAAGCGGAATCGTTCGTCGACGTTGTCTCCATCAGTAAAGGTTTTGTGACGCATCTGAATGCACCACATCCACTTGAAGCAGGGCTGCAGCTTCCTTTCGGCGCACTCCTCTTTGTCAGCTTGCCTCGACTTTTGATCGTCTTCACTGATTCGCCTCTCTTTAGTGAGGCTTTCGCCTCCCTCAGTTTACCCTTGATGTTAGCGCTCCTCCATGCTGCTCTAGCCTGTATTTCCGTTTTATAGTCCCAAAGGGTTTTGTTGATCAACTGAAGGAGAATCAGGTCGTTGACGACCGTCAGACCAACATACAGATGCAGTTTAATCATGTTCGGTGTGAGGAATTTCCGCAGCTGAGTGAAGCATTGTAGTTGCGGGAACCAGTACAAGACGGTCCGCTTCAAACGCCCAAGGATGCGTCGCAATCCCGTCACGAAAGTCTGCTCCGATTGCGGGTTAGTCGGCGGTCCAGGTTCGTACGGTTGCATTGTGCTCTTACCAGAAAGTGGCTTCTTTACTGGCACATTTACGCTAGCGCCTGACTTTCCACTGCGATCCATTTGGGCATCCACCACACAAACATCATGCTTCTCATATCTGGGCCCCATAAAGAGACCTTCGGCAATGCCCATCGTTTTGGCCTTTGTGACTTCATCCGGATTGCTTGTCAAACCAGTCTTCACCTTGCTGAGTGAACTAATCGCACCTGCGACTACTTTCTCTGGTTTGGAAGCTGTGACTGGCTTGATCTGTTCGTCCAAGGAGGGTTTGTAATAGCTGGGCACTTTCTTGTAGTCGTAGAGGTCTTGCGGATAGCTGTAGCCGGATGATGTCAGAAGGGCATTTGGATTCTTGTTGGTATACGTGGTGTATTTGGGTGGGAGATGAGCCGGCGTAGGATCCACCTGGGAGGTGGTTGATGGAAGAACCAGGCGTGGCACCAGGGTCCACATCAGCGCAGCGCCAATGAGAGATAGGAAGGCAATCAGGATGACTGTTGCCTGCTGCCCACCGGGGTGCTCCCGTCCTCTGCGGCGCTTGAGTCGTCTGCTCATCATGTGCTCCCATTGCTGCACGTTGTAGTTGTCCTGCAGGGTGTGACGGCGCAGAAGGGCATCGCTTCCGGTAGTGCGTTTCGTCGCCACCACCACTCCCACCTTGGTGTCCTCTTTCGGCGGCAGCGATACGGTCGAAGCGCATCGCTTCACTTCGCCATTGTTATCACCTGCTGGCTTCCCTTTCTGCTGCTGCTGATTGATTTCAGGTTTGCTGCAGCTGCCCGATAGATCAGTGGCATGGCCATCGCCTAGGATGCTCCATGATGAGTGTGAGCTCATTTCCGACTCGCTGTCGCGAATATCCATAGTCGTCATCATTCTGGATGCGGGAGGGAGATGATAGTTCGTTCAGGAAGTCATCCACGTGAGATTTTGGAATGGAGTTCCCACCAATATTTCGAGAATGCAACTAATCAAAGTGAATTTGTTTTTGCCTACTCTTGTGGGTGTTCATGTGTGCGTGTGATTGACAGATATGCATTTGTTTTCCAGGGCATTGCGCGATTTACGGGGATCATATCCGGTTTGCGATCCAAGGCACCTAGGTGCATGTCTGTTTTGCCCGCAATTACCTTATCAGGTGTGCTGCTATCGCGCGGCGATATCGGCGGCGAGTTGCAATTTTCCGCTGATGGTACATTTATCTCATAGATGTTCATCATATGTGCTGCCTGTGCATGAACCATCAAATCCCACGCATTCTGAAATGCTTCCTTGCACTGCATGCAAAGCAATGAAGCAGACGAATGATTACTTTGTGATTCTGGAATGAAAGATAGTTTAGGGCATGGAACATCTTCATTGCTATCATCAAATTGATATTTTCTATTCTGATTTGTTGTGATTGGCTGTGTTTTGTGTCAGTTTATTACTAGTGAAGGACCCAGATTAGCCTGGGTTTTACCACAATTCGTTTCTGAGGCCTCCTTACAAATTTCAGGTTTAAATTTGAACGCCTACATAATTTGTAATTTAAAATAAACCATGAGGTCGTTCCAATTTTTGTACTATTCCAATCTTCTGCCCGAAATCAGAAGAATGTCGCATTCACCAGTGATTGTCAACATTCACATTACGTTTGTGTATGCCCGAAATATTTACTAAGAAATCTGCGAATATTGATATTCACCGGTGAATTTCGACATTCTCCTGATTTCGGTCTTTCGCACTAATATATTCACTACCCGCTCTACCGCTTCTTGCAGTGTGGGGTTCCGTGGAAGAGCGTACTGCAACCACGTCTTTCAGACGTCGTACTGTCCTCTTTCCACTGGCCGCTCGGTAGCTTTCTC
>JAOEHK010004491.1:8500-34948 GCA_025447835.1 Labidoglobus nevermanni
CCCATTACGGCTGTTTGCTTTGCAATAATTCAAACCCAAGCAACAATTTCGGATGGAAATTCAATTTACGCCTAATTTATCGTAAAATTGATGTCTCTCCATTAATTTTTGCAAATTAACCTAAAAACCAACTGTTTTCAATGTATTTTTTACAGATTTTTCAATAATACTGCGAATTATTAGTTAGATTGCCTATTTTATACCATATCATGAAATCCAATTGCTGGTTAAGGTAATTTCAGTATTGGAAGCCCTAACCTCAATCTAACCTCAATTTGGATGGAAGCAAATTGATTTGATCGGAGTTATTTATGATCGTTGATGAAGTCGTCAATGGCGCATTAGTAGCTAAGATTTGAAAGAAAGATACTTTTTGCAACCAAGAGATGGCGCTGCATTACACCATACGCCATATTGAAATTATTGACACTGCTAGCGAAACTAAGCTCAATTAAATCCTATGTAATGTCGACTTTGCGCTAAAACAGTTGCGTGATTAGTGACAGTGAAGTGACAGTAGTGCCATCTGCGGGTCGGCGACGTTAATTGGCGCTGAATACGGATTGAAAGTCTTGGTCATACATCTGCCAGTCGGATATTCATACGCGGACATTGCTATCAGCAGGTAATTGACGCGGCAAGGTGAGGAGCCGAGGACACACGAAGATGCGCGACGTGGCGAAACGGAGCGCTGGAAATGGGCATCTTAATTGTCTCTCGCTGTTTATGCGCTAGACGAGTGCGTAGTAAATTACGCGATGCTGTAAAAATGGCCGCAAACGACGTTTATTATGCGTCGCATTCGGCGTGCGCATGCGCGTCCATCAGATGACGCAAGCAGGAAACTGCCTTATCGGCCTGCCAGGCGGCACTAAACGCATTATTGCTTTAGGACATCTAGCACCACATGCACTTGCATTTTTTCCACATCGTATAAAACTTAATGGCACTAACTGAACATTTACGCACGATTCCTGTAATCGCGCAACAAGTAGCAGCGCCGCTTATCTCTACGGCGCATGCGCGTCTACGGAAACTGCATCAAGACGCTCCAAGGCGTCAATTAACTGGTAGCCAGATCGCGAATTGTGCGGAAACAGCGACGCTGAATAATTATTCATTCGACGCATAACATAACCTCAACCGTCAGCGATACTCGCCGGATCTCAAGTAGGCAGACAGGTAATTGAGGTTATATCATTTTCACATTATTTTCACGAAATTTCGATTTATACCTGAATTCGCTACTAGCGCCATCTATGTTTCGCATCAGGAATTTTGCGTTTTAATTACTCGTGCAGGTACGACCAGAGTAAGGCTTTAATTATGTGTATTAATCGAGCGGTTTTGCTTTTGTTAGAATTTGCTATTTTGTGAAAAAAGGAAACTGTTAGGTTAAAGTGGAAGAAAGGAAGCGATGGCATTGACATTGGAGAAATGGAAATAAATACGAATGGCTGGCAAGCAGGCGATCATCGCGTGAAATTGATTAATGCCGCATGACATTAGCGACTACCGGAAAATTGCAGTTTCGCCCAGTACAATCAAGCTATTTGTAATAAGTTTCCGATCATCGCATAATAATAGTTCTTCGGCGGGCAGCGCGCGCAACCAGCATGCGGAGGACGCAAACAAACGATGAGAGCGAATAAAAATGGCGGCCGGCGTACGCACGCATCATTTTCGTTCGGCAACGTTGCGTTTTTCACTTGCCGCGCCGCGCTTCGTACAAAGCGACGCAAAAAACTGGGAGAATAATTATCGTGGAACACCCATAAGTCCCATGATGATATTTATACGCGTTCGCATACAGCTGGTCGCGTGCGCGCCGCACGCCATCTATTGGCGCGGCCGGCGATTCGCACTGCGCATGCCAAGTAGCCGCGTCGAGCGCGCCGTATGCGCGTGCGCGTCTTCGGATCGCGCACGGGAAGACGATGCGTGGCTGCAGACAATATAGCCGGAGATTTTGAATGCGGATAAGCCCGAATTTTAGTGGGTGTTGCTGCATGCTTGTCTTCTTCGTATTCATAAATCATCCCCGTTAGCTTTTTCCACATTGTCTTATTGCAGGCGGCTCCAGCGATTGCTTACTTCTTCAATTTCAACAAATACAAGCAAATTACAACCAAATACGGCCTTTAACTGATCCGTCGCACAGTCTCTTAATAGGTTAGGTCGCCTGCAATTAGGTTACATTTGCTTGCAATTCTAATCCATGCAATAACAATTAAACAATTGCTCAATTTCTTGACAGAAACTGCAAATTTGATAACAAATGTTAACAATTGATTACAGTAATCTTCTGTTTATTACAGTTTTCTGCCTATTTAAGTGATAGATAGATTGTCTTAGCTTAGGTTAGTATAAGTTAGCTTAGGTTACTTATAGCAACGATTAGTAAAGATTAGTAAAGTGCCTTTTGAGACTAAATAATTATATTTTGTACCTTCCTGGACATTTTAGGCATTGATTGTTGAAGGTTAGGTTAGATTAGGTAAGGTTAAGTTAGAAGAGAGCATACAACATGTAATTTGAATGAAAGACAATGATACGCAAATCTGCAATAGAAATTTGTAAAAAATTGCCGAATTTCTTGACAGAAACTACAAATTTGATAAGAAATGTTAATATTTAGGATCTCAATTCAACAACATTCAGTTAGCTACAGTGTATTACAACAATCCTCTGTTTATTACTGTTTTCTGTCTATTTTAGTAATAGATGGGTCGTCTTAGGTTAGGTTAGGTTGGGTTAGGTTAGGTTAGGTTACTTATACCAACGATTAGTAAAGATTAGTAAAGTGCCTTTTGAGACTACAATAATCAGAATTTGTGCCTTCCTGGGCATTTTAGCGACAAATTCTTGAAGGTTAGGTTAGACTAGGTATGGTTAAGTTAGAAGAGAACATACAACATGTAATTTGAATGGAAGCCAATGATACGCAGATCTGCAATAGCAATTTGTAAAAAATTGCGGAATTTCTTGACAGAAACTACAAATTTGATAAGAAATGTTGATATTTAGGATCTCAAATCACAACATTCAGTTAGCTACAGTTTATTACAGCAATTTGTTTATTACTGTTTTCTGTCTATTTTAGTAATAGATGGGTCGTCTTAGGTTAGGTTAGGATAGGTTGAGTTAGGTTAGGTTAGGTAACTTATAGCAACTATTAGTAAAAATGAGTAAAGTGCCTTTTAAGACGACAATAATCCGATTTTGTGCCTTCTTGGGCATTTTAGTGATAGATTCTTCTTGGTTAGGTTGGATTAGATCAATGATGTGTTCGAGTGTGAGTGCAAATTTGGAAATTTGATAATAAATGTTGACATTTGGGATCTCAATGCAATCAGATGAGTGGAGTTGATTGGATCAATGCTCTCATTTTCTGAGCGTTTTAGCTCATGTTATGTTCAGATAGATTAGCATCAGTTGGGTTAGGTAAGGTATAGCAAGATTGGTACCACCTGCAATTGCAAATTCGATCTGAAATCAATAGCTCATTCCGAAATTTGCTTCCTGGCAACGGCCAACATTTGAAGAATTAATTTAGTAGTTTCTACATTGGGATTTTGTACCTTTCTGTGCAATTTAGCAATGGTTTCTTTTATTTTACGCTAGGTTAGGTAAGGTTAAGTTAGAAGTAGAGAACAAACCTGGAAATCAATGATATTATTAGAATGAAAACTTGGCAAATTTGCTTTCTGCAAATTTAATCAATCTCCTGATCATATTAACTATATTCTTGTAGATTAGGTTATGTTGTTTTTTTTTTGGAGGTCGTCTGCAACCACGCAGCACTTAGGCCCTACTTATTGGACCCATTTCAGATGTCATACTATCCTCTCTCTCTCTACTGGCCTCTCGATAGTCAACGGTAACGCTCTGCCAGGAATTGAACACAAGTCACTAGACTCATAGGCCATCTGCGATACCGCTCGGCTACCGAGGTTATGTTAGCTAAGTTTAAGTAAGGAAATCAATAATATGATTAGAATATTGATGGAATTAGAGTGAAAACTTGCCAAATTTGCTTCCTGGCAAGGACTACCAATCTCCTGAGCATTTTAACTATGGATTCTGGTAGATTAGGTTAAGTTAGCTAAAGTGAAGTAAGGAGAGGAGAACGTACACTTGTAATTTGAATGGAAATCAATGATATGATTAGAATATTGATAGAACTACACTGAAAACTTGCCAAATTTGCTTCTTGGCAAGGACTACCAATCTCTTGAGCATTTTAACTATGGATTCTTGTAGATTAGGTCAGATTAGCTGCACTAAAGTTAGGAGAGGAGAACGTGCATCGTGTAATTTGAATAGAAATCAATGATATGATTAGAATATTGAAGGAACTACAGTGAAAATTCGCAAATTTGCTTCCTGTCAAGGACTAACTATATCCTGAGTATTTTAACTATGGATTCATGTAGATTAGGTTATGTTAGCTAAAGTAAAGTCAGGAGAGAAGAACGTGCACGTGTAATTTGAATGGAAATCAATGATATGATTAGAATGTTGATGGAACTGCAGTGAAACCTTGGCAAATTTCCTCCCTGGACAATGGCTGATAATTGGCAAAGGAATTGATAACTGCGGCGATTGCGCGGCGTCATAATTAGTTTTGTAGTTGCGGTATGCAGCGCAGCATGGGGCGGCTGATTGAATATTGTGCATTTGAATGGCGCTCGTGGGGTGCGCGGTAACAAAACGCGGCGGGCGTCAGGACGCCGCGTCCCGCGCTGGGACTCATTAGTGGATCAGGTCAGATGTCAAAGGTTTTCGATTCCTTGTAATTAGCCGTCGTCGTCGTCGTCGGGGGCGGTGGCGTCGGGGCGCAACGGCCGACTGCGTCGGCATATGCTGCGCACATCCGCCAGCAGCGCCCCCAGCGCAACCCCCGCACCCACCTAACTACATAACTAACCGTGGTGTTGCAATAAAACTCGCTATCAAAACAACCCCCGGACGCCAATGGCGGCGTCGCTATTCAAATAAGCTTCGCCTCCGCCTGCAACTGCTTTCTGAGAGCGAGACAGAGGGCGCCAATTCTGCTTTCACATGCGTACGGCCAGTTAAACTAATAAACAAGATATAAAGCCTATAAAATGTCCATTAAGACGTCAGTTTTTAATTACATCCATTCAATTACGAGCATTGGACCCTAATTAAGTTGCGACGAACGTGGACGAATAACGGTTGCCGCAAATTGAATTAATGCCTGCTACTAATCAGTTCACCGGTTAATCCGGCGATTATCCACTTCACTAATCTGCCATGCGTTTGACCATGCTTATTGTTAGGTTAAGTTCGTGCAAATCGCATGAGGTTATGTTGCGCTAGGCTGCGCACTGACGTACAACGTCTTCATATCTACGACATGTTCTAATCATGATAATTGTGGCGATTAGACGCGAGAGAGATATGAGAGACGACGCGGTATGCAGCCAAGTGTGCAAACGCGCTTGCGCATTCGCATGTTAATTAAATGCTGATATTGCGCAAGTGTGTAACGCACTAATAACCAACGCGGACTGGAAACAGTCGCCCCTGTAGACGCAATTTGCTCCGGGGACAATCCTTTGTTGTCCTTGTGCTGCCACTATTGACATTTGACCACTATTGACATATTTATTCAGCGCCAAGAGGGAAAAAAGCAGCCGCATTATTGGCAATTTCAGGACTCCTTTGCTCCTGCGGGCGCCGCAATTTGATGCAATTGCCAATGGCGGTTTCTTGGCGAAGCGTGAAAACGTGGATTCCCCTTCAACGCTAAACGATGCGGCGTCGCTAATTAAATGGCCAATTAAACTTTACAACGCGCGGCCGCATTGAAAGGCTGCTGGATTGATTTATTAGCGCAGAATGTGAGGTTCGGCGAGAGTCCTCCTCGAGTGAAATTGAGACTAATTGTTGCAATTCATTCGAAGGCTCTCTCGATCTGGCGCGACTCGCGCCATCTGTTGGCCGCCGCTGCAAGTGCGGATATCGGAGATTGTGGGATTCCTGCATGCCGCGAGTCGAATGCGAATGACGTCTTGGCCCGACGCGCGCTTAATTAATTTATTGCCATCGCACACGCTCGACGAAAGCCATGCATAATGCAGAATGTAAACGCGGCCACGTGCCATCTGGCGGCCGGTGCGGCAATGGCAGCGCGCGCCATCTACGGTGCGGTCGACGCGTTCGCCGCACCGCACGCCTGCCATCTATACGCTGATCGCGGAGACTGTACTCGCTTGCGACGTTGCCACGTGGAATGTACGCGCGTTACGCCCCTTCGGCTTGCATAACCGCGCCGCCGAGAAAGGAATAGCAGCGGTACGCCCATCGGACATCGGATTTATAACCTCGCAGGAGTGCGGACCTCTAGAGGGCGCCGCCGTCGCGGGAAGAGTCAACATTCTTGCTGCTTGTCGCTAGAAGGCAGACGGATGATGAGGATGATGATGATAATGATGATGATGATGATGATGATGATGCGCGTTGGACTCGAGCGAGGTGGACGAGGTGCGTCTGTAGGCGCGATATGAAATGCTATGGCGTATCGAGCGGAATTCAGGACGAGGAAGCGGAAGCCGGCTACGAAATTATTCATTGCGAGCGCCCCTGGCACGGCCGCAACCCGCGCACCATCACCAGGACGCAACAAAGAGCGAGGAATGCCGGCCAGAGTGGCAGCTTGCGTTTTCTTCACACTTCTTCACGTGCCTGCCATAAGGGGTCCTTAAGTTGTAAATAGTTGCGAGTCCGTTTGAGCACCTGTTGTGTGCGGCGGCATTTCCGACCTGCCGCATGTTCACACATGCTCCAAAGACTTCTTCGTTCCAATGCCCGTCTGCCTTCTGCCTCGAACACTTCGTCAATGCGCGTTCAAGACTTGACCAGAAAGAACAACAAAAATGTCAGCAAGACGCAATTGCAAGCCTAACGACCTCTAACAACAAACACGTGCATTACAAATCGCATCAAACGACATTTCCATGAGGTTTAACAATCCATCCTGACGATTAATTAGGTTAAATAAGGTTTTCCTCTTCTCTGCTCAATCTGGGAATCCAATTGGAATTTGACTACTTTAAATACAAATAAATCTATGAAATAATCAAGTATGAGGAAACTTGAATCAATCCTCGAAACGTATAATCATGATCTTAAATTGAAAGGAAATTTTTGTATATAAATTTTGCAAATATTGGCAATTTAATGCAAATTTAATACCGCCTGATGATTAGGCAACACATGATGCAAGACATGAAAACTGAGGAAATGCAATTCAACAAGAAATCATTATGTAATATGAGGTAAAGTTAGGTTGCGAAGATGGCGATTTAATCGGCATGTAATTGAGACATTGCGATGCAAGGACACGATGCATTAAAGAAGCTTATCAGATTTCACACAATTCCTTGTGTCGTTAAATGAGGTTATGCGAGGTTTTCTTAGACTAACTGATAGGTTTAAATTCAATATATGGGTCTAATTGGAATATGACTACCTAAATATAAAGAACTATATGAAATAGTCAAACATAATGAAGGCAAATGAAGCAATTAGGACGTATAACCTTAAATTGGAAGAATATTTATTTTCATTCATAAAGATGTTGCGATGCAATAATTCCTCGTGTCGTTAAGTTAGGTTATGTGGAGCTGTCTTAGATTATCTGCGCATCTAATTGGAATTTTACTACTAAGTTGGTAAATTAAAAAGCAAACGCCGGATGGTTATGCAACACATAAGACAAGGCTTGAAAAATGAGGAAATACAATTCGATAATAAATCATTGTGCAATTGGTCAGGTTGGGTGGACGGTGATTCAATCGCCTGTTTTTGCTGAGATTGGCCAGATCCCATTGAGATGCACGGCAAGACGTTGCGATGCAAGGACGCGCTGCATTAAAGAAGCTCATCTGATTATCGTATCATTGTGTCCTACATACGCATAGCTGGCTGAGCCTTAATATATTATTTCCTTTTTACTCGCCTCCGCCGTGACGTCGGCAGACAGCAAGACGACGACGTGCAGGAAGTTGACTTCTGCGAGTTCTTCGGCAACCTGGACGCGCATTTCGAGCGAATTTCATTGCTGTAAAGATGCATCACGATTGCGAAATGGATGTTTAGCGGCAGATAGCTAATGACAATGCAACATGTTTGCATAACTTGGGATTGTTGATTCATTGGCGACCTTCGACGAGCGAGTCGCGCGTTAGACGAGTTTTTCATTCAAATTTCGCGCTCGCGCGCCACTGCGCAGACGCAGACCCGCCAGCAAACAGTTATCAATCATATTTTTGCAATGATTTTCCCGCCATCAAACGCGCCTGGATGCTGCGCGCCACATCATCATATGCCAGCGAGAAAGTTGACGTCGAATTCGTCGTTATTGCTGCTCTGTAATTGCATTTCGCATGCTCGAGCGATAGCTGATTGTAGCAGCGTGACCAAGGCTATTCGTACCTGTGGCAAGCAATAGCCTTACTACTACAACTACTACAACAACTTCATTTGCGCGCGTTGTTGTCATGTCGCAATCTGCTGCCGACCGGAAATCCATTCGCATTCATCTTTGCAGCATCAATTGTCGCAAAGTCTAAGCTATTTCCCGCTTGCTGATAACGCTGTACGCATGCAATTAAGAGTGCCGCCAATGAGCGCCTAATTGCCGCCGAATTCGGATGGGGATTCGGTTTCGCGTTGCCGAAAAGGCACTGCAATGACATCGGCAATCGGCATCAGCTATCGCAGCAATGTCTTGACATTCCGGCTTCTATTACGAACGCAAGTATTTTCGCCAATTAACGCATTCCGCGTGCACGTATTTTGCAGCACAAAAATAGTGTCGAGCAGTGGAAAATTTGCATTTCGCGCCGTCGCGATGAGCATGACATTCAAGCGATCGCTCTTTGCCGGCCACACCCTGCCCCGGATTCATTTATTTGCTCCCTGCTCCTGCTGTTTGCTTGTTGTTGTGTTATTTGTTCCATGACGTAATCCCATAAGACAAAATCGCATAGGATGAAGTCACATTGAGACAAAATCACATACAGTACAACTCCGATATAACGAATTTCGAGGGACCGACGTGGAAAATTCATCATCATCATAAAATTCGATTCGATAGTGTGCAATGCATCAAACACATTTTCATTAATGTTTGATTGTATTAAGAAACTACGGACATAGTTAAAATTTTCGATGGCTTTGTCTTCTTTAACTTCCAAATCCACCGTGTTATGTAGAATTCCTTCGTCGTTAAGGATCCCAATAATGGCTACAACATTATCAAAATTGACGAAGTCAATCCTATCCTGAGTGCTCTTTTCCCATTCAATCCCGCCTCAAAAAGGCACAATGCTTTAAATTTTTTCAAGCTACTTTAATCCCATGAACAATTACGAATTGGAGGAAGTTTATCGAATGTCCTTGGCCCAAAAAAGTTCCTTATATCGAGGGGAACAAAATGCATTAGTTTTATTCGTAATATCGAGATTTTCTCGGGGTTATACGTTAAATCGGGGTATATCTGTAATAGGGCTTTTAAAATTAAACTTACGTAATAGTATCTAATTTATCGACACAAGAGACAGCAGCAATCACGGCTTCGAATGATTTTTTATTCTCAAATATTCCTTATAATACAATATATTATCAGTAACCTATTTAATGTTAAAACAGCATATATATGAAACATGAAAAAATATTAATAAAGGTGACTGATGGTACGTAAAAAATTCATTCGCTTTATGGCATTATAGCCTTGAACAAGGTTTAAAATACGTAACATATTTTAGACGGCCAAGGATTCGCTGACCAGCGTTATGTTGTAAATATATTGTGTGTTGAAAGGACATTTCCATCACGATTCTATCCAGAAATGTCCAAACCGTTGGATGAGAGCATTGAAAAAGTGGTTGGAGCTCGTAATGCCATTCTTCGATACAATTTGTTTGATTGCTTATGGTTTCAAGTTGAATACTGAATAATAGGTCATTGTCTTTATAAGAACCTATTTTATTTAAAGCAAATGGGTCTTTTTGCAAAACAAATATGTGATTTTCTCCATGTGATTCTGTCCTGGCATCGTGTTGTTTGATGCGCGACGCGCTCAAGTCGAACAATAACAATGGCAGCGCGTCGATAAAGAAGCGAGCACGCGCAGGATGACATGCGTGCCAGCTCGTCGGACAAATTTATTGTTGTTGCTTCCTCATGTGTTACGTCCATCCCAAGCCGATCTCAACGCAGGTAAATGGCGAATCGATCGATGAGTCACGTTGACAATCCGCGTTTGCATGCAATTAATTATTGCCAGCCGGTTGATTGTCGGCAAGAACGCGGCCACTACCTGTACTTTGATGATTGCGTTATTTTGACGAGCGCAGCCTCCGGCTGAACAGGCGCTGTCAGTCAGTCATGAAGTCCTCAGACGTCGTCCCCTGCCCCCCCCCCAACCGCCCCACCATCCTCCCCAATCCGACGAGCCCAGTTACGTCCGATTTTAATTAAGATTTTGTAATTAAAAACGCTGCGCGGCCAAAGTCGCCGTTCGCCAGCGCCGCGCATTGCAATAACCTCAACTTTTGACCGAAGGTCATAGTTGGTGTGCGACCGCGCTGTGTGCAGCGCGATTACAAAACGGCCGCGCGCACAATCTCCACGCTATCTCGAAGACCTTGTAACATTTCCTTTTGCCGCAACCTTTTTTGTAGCGCCTCAGGGTTACTTTTTCCTTGCGCGGCCGCAGATCGACAATACCACGACACGACAGCCGGCGGTCGGTAATGCAGCGCGCTGCAGCGAAAGAGAAAGGCGCAGCGAGGCGATTCGCGACTGCGAGCAATCGGCGTAATTGATGAAATTAGGCGGGTTTAGCTTAGGCAATTTGCATAACAAATTGAATGCCGACATGGACCACTTCACCAGCAGTCCCACAATGGCGCGCTTGCGTAATTGCCGGTGTGGGAGTCGGCAAGACGCGAACGCGCATGTCATGCTTTATCATTTGCCGGACGGCCGTGTGCGCCGCCATGCGGAAAGCCGGAAACGGAATGGAGTGCAGCATGCATCCGCGTCCCCAGGCGTGTCAGGCCAAGGCTCTCGCAGTAGCCGCTGACAGCTGTCAAAAAGGGTGCGCGGCGCATGCGCGCCGAGATGCGCATGCGAACGTGCGTGCGCGTCTTCTGCCTGACATGCCTACGCGTCCATCCGGTCTCTAGCCGGCTGGGAGGAGAAAGAGGACTGCTTCGGAGGTCATCACGCACTTGCCATGCGCGAATTCATCACGTGACTGTCTAACGACGCTCACAATCAAAATCGCATTAAAATGCGGCAAAAGTCGTAAACCAGCGGCGCACTTCCGGCTTCTTGCATTCGCGCCGCTTTCTGATGTGTGTTCTCGTCTGGTTGGATGTCAATAAAACGTATCTGAAATGTGGCAGTAAAAAGCACGTCTTGATGATGAATGCGTCATTTATGCAAATGGCTGGACCGCAATCTCGCTGATTTCATGTCTCAATGATTCTCGCCAGTTTAGCTAGGTTTCGCTGATTGGCACGAGGAAACGAATGCGGCTTGTTGACGAGCCGCGTTCGTTAATTAATTGCGTGTGATTCCTGGTATTGACGTGCGGGGCTGCGCCGGAATCATAAAAGTCGTGACGAGCGGCGAGAGAAACGCCGCCGACGACGAGAAAGAGGCGCCGTTCCATTTAATTACCTTTTTTAATTGCCTTTCCCAGTCGCGGGAAGACGATGGCATCGAGCCAAGTCTCAAGTGTCGAAATGAGCGACGCCTTCACCTACATGCTGACTGATTGCAGCGATCTGTACGCGAGTACACGCCTAATGTCGACGTCCATTGTTGCAGGTAAAAATATGGTTCCAAAACAGAAGGAGCAAGTATAAGAAGATGATGAAAGCCGCTCAAGTGACGGGCGGCACGAACAACAACGGCACCCCGGGCGGGCACGCTGGGCTCTTGGGTGCCGGCGCGAATCTATCGTCCACTAGTCCCGGACCTCAAGGGCAGGCCTTGATGCAAGGTAAGATACCACTCTCAGAATCAAAATGCTAATCTACTTCCAAAAAAAACGCTGCCGCTTTTCTCATCATTTTTTCTCAATTCTCCAAACAATTTTCAACAATTTGTTAACCGTAGACTACCGGGGTGAGTTTCGACCTTATAACATGTAGGAATATTTCAATAATGTGAGTTAGCAGCTGAAGAGGGCGTTGCTGGTGCATTGGCCGAAAGCGTTGAAATTTGAAATGCAAAGCAGCGCCCCTACCCCCACATCAAGATCGAGATTGGAGGCAGTCCGAAATTCCGGCATGCGATCGCATGTCTGGTGGGCCCTGTGAATATGCATAAAATATGATGCCGGCGAGGTGTGGCTGGTTGGGGCCGATGCGCCGAAAAGGGCGAAGGGTTGGGTTGGGTGGCACTGAAGACGCGCGTGTCTTGTTCCAGGCGGCGGCTCGTCGAGCGGCTCCCCGGCTACGGGATACATGCAGCACTCATCGCCGACGCCCAGTTCGACGCCCGGTTCGGACATGTCCGGGCAGCCGGCGGCGAGTCCCGGATGGGACGTGAAGCCGCAGCAGCCGATTCATCCGCCGCCGCATCCCGCGGCGCATCCGCATCCGCCGCACAACTACCTCCCGCAATATTCCTGGTATCCGACAGACAACCCCGGCCTGCTCACGTAAGTCGACAATCTGGCAACATGGTCGGTCGCGAATCGGGCGCCGGAAGTGCGCGAAGATGGACGAGCTGATTGCCGACGCCGACAATGGGCAGGAATGACGCGCAATTATTCATGTGGGAACGCGGCAGCGAGCGAACCCAACCTGAACCTGAAGAAACTGTAGACCGAGTGCATGTTCGACCATGTGCATCATCTTCATGAAAATGTTGCCGTTTCTGCGCTCGTGTTTACTGCCCGCGCTCGCCTTTGAGATATCTATTTTATTGCGATGCGCCAGAGACGCGCAGAGGCCTTAATGAGAATTAGCGTCGGTTAGAGGAGCTAATTATTTATTTGCTTTGTAGTGCGCATTTCATACCGGCTTATCAGATGACGAGCACAACTTTTGCATGAAACATTCATGATCTATCGTTATTCCGGAGGAAGAGGAAGCGCGAAAATAATGAGAAGAATGCGTGTTATTGTAGCTGAGATGACATTCGCACTCGATCAAACCCTATCTGATTGCTGATTTCTGATTGCAGAGTGTGGCCGGCTGTCTAATGATAAACAATCGCAGAAAATCGTCTGTAATTTTAGAGCTACTACTAAACTTTCTTGTACACTAAAACTAACGCTAAAGCAATGTACTAAACTACTGTAAGCGGCCGCCCCGCAGCCTCCGACAGCGATCCGCATGGACCAGAAGGATACCGTGGGCAACAGTGCGAAGACAGGACGCGGCAAAAATCGATGAACAAGCGAATGGTAGAAAGTGTGCATGGATCCAGTGATTTAATTAGTCTCTAAGCATATACATATATATATAGAAAGATATAAATTGTCGAAGCCGAGTGTAAAAAGTGGAATAAAAAGTATTGATTCATTCTATAAATCAATTGCGCGATGATAATGAAAGAATGAGCAGGAATTGCGTTAACTTGACGTCATTTTGGCAGATTTGATTGTGCAATAATTGATCCAGAATCGAGATGAAATGATGCGCAAATTAACGCTCTTCTTGCACGCGAATTCATTGCGAGTCTAACGCATCCGTCATTGAGAGACGCGCTGGACCAATGAGCATCTTTTGTTATCTTGCAAATGTATTACATTTAGTAGTGCGTAGCGTTTTGTTAAATGAATTACGAGCCGTTTTACGAAGATTTCCGCAGATAAACAATGTTGTGGATTTATGCAAAATGGCGCAATTGATTTCATGACTTTTAGTTCGCTGTAAGACATTCCGAACCTGGCCAAATCTTGCGCAACGCTGTCTCAACTGTTGGAGATGTTTTCCGTTTTGTAAATTACACGGCATTGTCGATGAAGAAAAGAATAAAATAAAAGGAATCGCAGGTATTCTCAATGTGTAAAAACTATACATAAATATACAAATTAAATGCGAATTGCCTCCGAATGCGTCATGTTGATTCTCATTCTTCCTTCTCCTGGTCCTCCTCGATCGGGTAGCCACCGATAGCCGCTGTCGAAAGTAAGTTGTCCAGACGTGGAGCGAAGAAAAGTGAAGACACACAGTGACTCGACAAGTAATTCCGTCGTCAATTGAATTGTTATTGTGCTGCAAACCTGCTGAGTAAGTCGCAAAAGGAGCTGTGCACTCGAGTCATGCTGAAGATGGTCAAATCTTCGAGGATGACTCGTCGCAAGGAAGTTGACTTCTTCAAAGACCATCTAATCACTGCAATTTCTTCGTAAAGATTACTAATGGAAGACCCAAGGTTTTTTCGCAATAACTTTCGAACCATGGGGCTATGACCATTACTTTTTATGCATTAATGATCCCAAGACTACTAGAAACATGCTGGACATTGCATTTTGCTCGAATAATTTGAATTTTAGGCGTAAAACGAGATCATACAGACGGACGAACATAGATTCACTTCTAGTAGATGACCCAGCATTTCTTTCACTATATCTTTCAAAACATGAAGTTTTACCCATTACTTTTAACATGCTAATGATCCAAGGAATACTCGGAATATGCTCAACATTTCAGTTTGCTGGATTGATTTGAATTTTAGGCTTTAATCGAGATCATACAGACGGATGAACATAGATTCACTTCTAGTAGATGACCCAGCATTATTTCGCTATATCTTTCAAACCATGAAGTTTTGGCCACTACTATTTATATGTTAATGATCCCAGAAATACTAGGAATAAGCTCAATATTTCATTTTGCTGGATTAATTTGAATTTTAGGCGTAAAACGAGATCATACAGACGGACGAACATAGATTCACTTCTAGTAGATGACCCAGAATTTTTTCGCGATATCCTTCAAACCATGAAGTTTTGGCAATTACTTTTTATATGTTAATGATCCCAGGAATACTTGGAATATGCTCAACATTTCATTTTGTTAGATCAATTTGAATTTTAGGCGAAAAACGAGATCATACAGAGGGACGAACATAGATTCTATTCTAGTAGATGACCCAGCATTTTCTTGCTATATCTTTCAAACCATGAAGTTTTGGCCATTACTTTATATATGTTAATGATCCCAGGAATACTGGAAATATGCGCAATATTGCATTTTATGCGAATAATTTAAATTTTAGGCGTAATTCGTGTTCATACAGACGGACGGACATAGATTCACTTCTAGTAGACGATACAGGATTGCTTGATGGTTTTTTCGCTGTAACTTAGGAACCATGAGGTTTTGACAATTACATTTTATGCCGTAATGATCCCAGGGGTACCCGGAATTTCCTCAACATATCATTTTGGCGGAATCATTTATATTTTATGCGTTAATCTGGGTCATACAGACGGACGGACATTTTTGGAGGATACAGCGTTGCCAAGCTCTGACAATAACACGCCGATAGATATTTCAGTGCCGTTACTTCTATAAAATAGTAGTTTCTTGCCTATAACTTTCGAATCATAAGGTTTGGCGTATTTCTTTTTTAGTGTTAATGAGACCAGAAATACTAGGAATATGATCAATATTTTATTTCGATCGTATAATTTTTATTTTAGGCGTAAATCAAGGTCATACAGGCAGGCAGGCCCAGGAATGGGAGCATCAAGTAGTCAGGTGAGTTATTCATTAGTTTTTCTAGTGCTGATATCAATGGGCAATCGGAATAAGTGGGTTGATGAGTGATCTGATTGATAAGGACGTTCGTCTTGATTCGTGCTTCTTCGGCTTGCGTGTGTGTGTGTGTGTGTCAATGTAGACATCATCGCTGGGTGGTTGCGAGCATTTACGTGTACGTGCACTCTGTGTCTAATTGGCTCTTAATTACATTGCCACGTTGATTGCGTTTACACATCGGCAATTAGATGTTGATTTATATCGATTTGCAGGTGCTGCAAGCGCGCATTCATCTCGCTCTCGCTGCGCTCACGTGCGGATGGGCTCAATCTGCTTAATAATCACTTTATCAACAATTACGCCGCTGCCAATACGGATTTTCTTTGCGCCACTGCATCGCGCACGCGTCAAATTGATACAAATTACACGCATTCGAGGCAGTCATTAATCGCCGTAATAACAACAATTAGTGCGCGCGTGGATTATGATTAATCACTGCAGATTAAACAAATTGGCGGCATGAAATTGGCGGCGCGCTCTCGATGGCCAATCAATTCGAGGGTGGTTAATTCAATTAAGGCGCGCGCGCAATTTGCTCCGCAGTGGAGGCGAAGTGTGGATGCAAATTGCAATTGCGACCGGCTGGACGCACACCTGCGCCTGATAACTTATCGATACGCGCTGTTAATAACGAGATTTCATATGTTAGCACATGGGAAATTGCAGACGCTTAATTGTGCACTTCTGCTTATTTCATGCCTCTTAGACGCGACCGTGCAGCCTTCTTTTGCATGCTAATTTTTACCTGTCATAATTTGTCATAATTGCCCTGATCGCAACAGAAGGGTGAAATTGATGCAAATAAAGAGAGCGTAACATCTTCAATCCAATCCATATCCTCTCTTAGAACATACGAATAGTCTATAATATGAATTACAGCTTTATAGCACGTCAAATCTGAAGTATCTGAAGGGGTTGTTGGAGGATCTCAAGTTTCCAGTGAGAAATCGACGATATTTGCGAAATAAAGTGTTGCAGCGCTTAAAGATTTATTCTGCGCCATGTAATTACAGTGGAATACCCATTTTTCATCGACGGTTACTTTCTAAATTATACCCCTTCAATTTAATTCTGCCTCAACTTTATGCAGAATTGATGAGCAACATTGAATAATGTTACATCATTTATTCACAACTGTGCAAATGTGCTCTTTTCAGTTCTCATTCATTTGTAATATGCAATTTTGAGAAAATATTTTCCTAACCTAATTTAACCTAATCTAACCTAACACACCTAAACCTGGAGAGTCTCCCAACTTTTTCCAATTAATTACTTATTGTGATTAAGTGGGTTCAATTTTCATGCATTTGTAATATGAAATTTTGAGAAAAGATTTTCCTACCCTAATTTAACCCAACTTAACTAACCTAAATCTGGAGAGTCTCCAACTTTTTCTAATTAATTACTTATTGTGATTAAGTGGGTTCAATTTTCATGCATTTGTAATAGGAAATTTTGAGCAAATATTTTCCTAACCTAACTTAACCTAACCTAACTAACCTAAATCTGGAGAGTCTCCAAATTATTTCCAATTATTTACTCATTGCCGTTAAGTGGATTAATAATTAAGTGTGATAATTCCTGAAAATTTTCAACGATTTATTGCAGTTATTTTACTTTTACAGTTTTCTGTTTTCATTTGTGCCGCCATTAGCATCGATATTCAATAAGACAGCGAATGAATTGTTTCCTTAGGCTGCGTCTTAGGCGAATACATGCTAAACGTGTATATATAGGTTCTTGGGATGAAGACTTTGTTAATATGGGACTGCTGGTCACCGACCAGCAATGACGTATCAGATTATCGTTGACCTGGAGCCGACTGGACGTCTTCGCTAATCACCAGCTGCTGCATGTGGCGGCGCCTCTTCTTGAGAGTGAGATGGCAGCGCCATCTGCGCTTTGTCTCCGCATTGAGGTTATGTGCTCGCTGGGAGCGCCGTCGCCGCTTCCGGCCGCCTCCGGGGGCGGCTGACGCGACGCCTGGTCGCGCCACGTTTCGACGCTCGTCGGGTATGGGGGTGGCGACGGCTCATTGAGGGTATGCGACGAATTCGGGGCGCATTTTGTACGTCCAACCGCCTCCATTGACGCCGCCGCCGCGACGCTAGCGCCACTGACGCGCATCAATGCACACTGCCGCTAATTCTAAAATTCGCCCTGCCTATAATTTCCCTCGACTGCGCCCCGTTTTTGCTCGCCCGCTCAGGCTTTTTGCAACTTCACTGCCAAGACTTTTAGCATTACTAATTGGATGCCGTCTTCATTAGATGACGACGTCTAAGTGCATAACTTTTATCTGCAGGTCGAAAGAGAAATCTTCATAAGTCACAGTTAATCTGATCATTTTTTAAATTTTAGTTTGCAGCTTCATATCATATCAGATATTATGAGATTGAACATGCACGAACATTTTCTTATTATTACTGATTGAGAATAAATAAATTTAAATATTGCAACTCTGATGTAGTGACTTTTTACAGTTTCCTGCAATTATTTGCATAAATTAGTTCAATGTTTATTGTTATTATAGCAAGTTTTGCAATTTCAGCTAAGGAACCATTACATTTAATTTCAGGCTCTTGTCAATGTATAACATTTTGCTAAAAAAGACCATTTTCGCGCTGTTTCGCAGTTGATTGCGAAGAAATTCAAGTCGGTAAAGCAGTATTCGTTCTTGTTTCTCAACGTATAATTTAATTATAGTTTCTTCATTTGTGTTGCATAAAGTTGTGCATATTTTAGTGCTTACTTTTTTCCAATAACACCGAGTCGGCATTTGCATGAGTTTTGTTTTCGCAGCTCTATCTGCCACTTGGTATCGCAGGTGAATGATAATTAAAAGTCAATGCGGTATAATTAAAATTTACGATAATTTCTTGAAAAATGATGACTTAATCGCGTTTTTTATTCCTCCAAGCACTTTTCGATAGTTTCTGCAATATCATACCGTTAATGAGCATAGTAATTGCATTTGCAATTATCACGCTTCGTCTTAACTTTGTATCCTAATGAATTTAAGCCTTAAATTCCATACTTTTCTGACCATATTCTCATTCTTTTTGCTCTCCATTGCGTCCAGAGGATTACTGCAATTACATATGTCTTAAAACGCAAGAATATCCGTTATGAATGCAATCTATATATATACAAATGAAGCCATGTGCCTCTTTCCGCCTGTGTGTCCTCTATGCACACCTAAACTACAAATAATATGATCGAAATTAAACATACGGAAAATGCAGAGTCCTCTTGACAGAATTACTACGAAAAGAAAAATTGGAAAAACAATCAATGATCCACGGCATTGAAATATCACTCGGGGATATTTTGTTGTATTACGAAGGCAGCGCTGGGTCCTCCACTGGTTTGTTATTAACCCCTAAATGAGTCTCACTTGTTGGAAGACAATAGGAGCTTAATGCGGCATTCAAATCCGGCGTGGTCACGTGCCTCTCTTCATTTACCCATTGGAATTAAGTGCAATCAGACGGAATGCGCTCCGCACTCATTTCTTTCACTGCATTCATCTGCCGGCGTCGCCTTGATAACGGGAGCCCCTGCTGCGAGCTGCTGTGTGAGAGAGAGAGAGACAGCGTGCGCATCAAACTAATAAAGCGATTTGTTATGGACTGGCGTTTGTTATTAATAATCACGGAGCTGCTTTGTGCAGGCGGCTGCGAAGGAAATCCATCTTCGGCGGCGTCACGAAATGCGTCTTCGTCCTCCTTCTTCCTCTGCTTCAGATCGCTCCATTTCGCTACTGCTGCTTCTGGTCTGCGTGCCCCTTTGTTTCCTAATGAGAAATGCGAGCAGCTCACAATCGCATCGAGGTGATGAGTGCAATGAATTAAGTTTCGTGCCAACCGGCCATGTTTTATCGCCACTCAGCCTGTGGAAAATATGCTCGTTTCACCTACAAACTGATCAACGACTCTTGTCGTCCAGAAATGCGTATTCTGCAAATCTGGAGCAATGTAGCGCGTTCTCTAGTTGCCTCCTTCATATCGATAATCATATTCATGGATCTCTTATTATAATAAAGAGTAGAATGTCGATTTAGCCATAATCTCGATTTAACGTATGAATGTGCTGGTCCCTTGCTAAATCTCGATTTTACGTATAAAACTAATGCATTTTTATCCCCTCAATTTGAATGACATTTTTGGCATAAGAGCATTCATTGATCCTGCAGCAATTCGTTATTTATCGAGGAACTGAACCAATCTTATGATTTATTTCAATTCCTTGAAAAATCAATAATTGGAAAACGTTCCTTAAATGTCTTTGGGCCAAAAATGCACTTTAAAATGAGGGGACTAAAATATACACAAAATCGAGATTTGTTCAGGGACCAGTACTTTCATACGTTAAATCGGGATATATTAAAATTCGTTTGAGATTCAAGTGTATAACGAGTTATTTTTGGGTTATGAATCATGACATGATCTCGATTCAACGAATTTATATACCTAGATCCCTTGAAATTCGTTAAATGGGGATTGTATTGTATCCTTCTTTTTCTTCTTTACTCTTATACAGCCTAAACGCGAATAACCTCGATTTAAGGTATGAATTTGTTGATCCCTTGACAAAATCTCGATTTTACGAAGAAAACTAATGCATTTTCATCCCCACCATTTAAATAACATTTTTGGCATAAGAGCATTCATTGATCTTGCAGCAATTCGTAATTTATCGAGGAACTGAACCAATCTTATGATTTATTTCAATTCCTTGAAAAATCAATATTTGGAAGACGTTCCTTGAATATCCTTGGCCCAAAAACGTACTTTAAAACGAGGGGACTAAAATATACACAAAATCGCAATTTGTTGAAGGGACCAGTACTTTCATACGTTAAATCGGGATAATTCGAATTTCGTTAGATTCAAGTGTATGACGAGTTATTTTTGGGTTATAAATCATGACATGATCTCGATTCAACGAATTTATTCACCTAGGTCCCTTGAAATTCGTTAAATCGGGATTAAGTTGTATCCTTCTTTTCCTTCTTCTCAATTTAACGTATAAAAGTGCTGGTCCCTTGACATAATCTTGATTTTACGAAAAAACTAATGTATTTTCACCTCCTCCATTTAAATAACATATTTGGGATAAGGACATTCTTTGATCGTGCTCCAATCCGTAATTTATCGAAGAATTGAACTAATTGTATGATTTATTCAAATTCCATGAATAATTATGAATCAAGAACGTTCCATAAATGGTAAAATCGGGATTTGTTCAAGTTCTATTCGTTAAATCGAGATTCCTTTGCATAACGAGTTATTTTTTGGTTTTAATTCATGCCATAATCTCGATATAACGAATTTTTAACCTAGGTCCCTTGAAATTAGTTAAGGACATCATTTCAGCGCGGTTTTCGTCCCATCATCGTCCTTGAGCTGCATGTAGATATGCTGTTTTTATTTCTTCCGATCACTTCCCTTAATTACACGGCTGCCATGCATTCGAACCACTTTGGGTCACAATTTATGGCTGAAAACCGGATTGACATGTGCGCTGTGCGCTCGTCTTGCTTCCTCTGGATGTCTTTTGTGTCGTCTTGCTCCGGAAGTGCCGTTACACCCACCGAGACCCATTGTTATTCGACAATTGCTAAAAAGCGCACCCTGCAGAGGGAACGCAGAGGAAAACACGCGGCAGCCGTCGTCAAGGTGGGCGCCCATCATCATCATCATCATCATCATCATCATCATCATCATTGTCGTCATCGTCATCTGATACTGCGATACAGCATATGTTCCGATCGGCGCCAAGATGCAGAACTCTGCAAAACCACCCATGCTGACAATGACTTGACAATCTGAATGTCGGTCACGTGACTGCGTGCGCATGCTATGCAACCGGGATGCCAGCAATCGCTTAGCAAGCGCATGGCACAATGGCACAACGGCAAGACTTGTAATTTTCGTTAGCAAGTCGATTGCAGATTGCTGTAATTTGCGATTGGAATCTGCGCCATCTCGGATTACGCATTGTGCCGGCGTGCGCCCCATCCATCCGCCCCCTCGGCCGCATTGTCGCTGACATTCGGCACGTGGCCGACTCAAGGTGCGACGTCGCGGCGTCCGCCTGACAGTACAGGGATCTGCCAGCTAATTACCATCGATTCGCGCTAATCGCGCCGCGCCGCTCGATTCTAATTAGCGGCAATTACGTCGTCGCCGGGATGCTGGATGCGGATAACTGTGCAATGCGGCGCAGCGCCATAGCGCTTCGCTTAATTAAGCAATTTCGGCGGCAATCGCTGATTTTTGCGCCAATTAATGGCGCGCGCCGTAATTGCCAATTATCGGCAATCAATCGCGACTGCCGCATTGGCAGTCGCTGGCAAATCAGTCTGATTGGCACCGCGTATGAGTCATTAATTAAGACGCGAAACAGTTAGGTGGTTAGTTAGGCGCGTTGCCGCGAGATGGCGGCACGGATTCGCAATGCCATGCCTGCTGATGGTGTCTTCGGTGTGCCGGTTGACGTCTTGCGATGTCATAATTACGCTGCGCTTAATTGCCGCGCCGCTGCTAATTAGCCCTCGTTGCGTAAACATTCGGCAGGGCGCGTTTTTACCGGCTTGGCCATTGCCGATCACGTGATGTATGAGATCGTGCGAGGACGCACTCGAGCGCGCACCGTAAGAGGCCCACTTTGAAGTGCCTTTTTGTCGGCGACAAATCGCATTTGCCATCCATGGGATTATGGATGGCATATTGTGGGCCGCCGCTGGGCGAAATGCGCTCGGAGGATTTGCACTCGTCTGCGCCCTGTCAATGGGCCGTGCGCCCAGAAATGTCAAATCGATGATGGTCCTCCCCGTCGCGCGCATTCTGCTCACGCCGCTACCCCTGACTAAATGCGTACGATGAGCATAAGGCCGTGCAAATAGATTCCGCATATTATCCGCAAAAGGGATTGTCCTCATTGTCAGGCTTGTTTATTTCTTGGGGATTACTGCAACTCGCTGCAGTCACATATGCGGGAAACGCGCCTGCTAAACTGTAAACGGAAATGTGCAAATGTCAGACATTTCGACATTTCTTCAGATCGTGTCACAATTAAGCGTATTTTATAGCGAAGTAAAGTTCAATGGATTACATTTCAATAATTCCATTGACATCATAATTGCACCACATTCATTCTAATGTGAAATGGAAGTTTTCAAAAAAAAACGGAAAATAGCTAATTTCGAAATTGAACAGAGTTTTTCATGTTCTGTTACAATCATTCTTATTTCATAGTTAAAGAAGGTTAAATTAATCATATTTTGATCATTCCAGTGAAGTATTAGCAAATTCATTTCATGTGAATTTTGAGTTTCTGATGTAAGTTGATATTATTTCTGCTTAGAAACATGAAGAACTAGGAATTTTCAACAAATGAAAAGGTGCTAATGTGATTAATTTAGGAACGCTAATTTTTTAGTTCTCTTTACAATGATTATTATTATTTTAGGGCGTTGAAAAGTAAAATGTATCACATTTTAACAAATCAAGTGTAATAATAAGGACACCAAATTCATTTTAATCAGAATTGCAATTTGTTTCTCTTTCAAAACATGAAGAACTGGGAGATTTCAAGAAACGGAAAAGTGCTAATGTGATCCATTTCGAAATTAATCAGAGTTTTTCATGTCCTGTAACAATCATTCTTATTTGAAGGTAAAATAAGGTTAAATTAATCATATTTTGATCATTCCAGTGAAGTATTTGTTATGGCAAATTAACTTCATGTGAATTTGAGTTTCTGATGTAAGTTGATATTATTTCTGCTTAGAAACATTAAGAACTAAGAATTTTCAACAAATTAAAAGGTGCTAATGTTATTTATTTAGGAACGCTGATTTTTTAGTTCTCTTTACAATTCTTATTATTATTTTATAGCGTTGAAAAGTAAAATGTATCACATTTTAACAATTCAAGTGTAATAATAAGGACACTAAATTCATTTTAATCGGAATTGCAATTTGTTTCTCTTTCAAAACATGAAGAACTGGGAATTTTCAAGAAATGGAAAAGTACTAATGGGGTCCATTTCGAAATTGACCAGAGTTTTTCAGATCCTGTTTCAATCATTCTTATTTAATGGTAAAAAATTGTGAATCAATCATTTTTGACAATTCCAGTAATGTAATAGTTACATCAAATTAATTTCATGGGAATTTTGAGTGTTTTTCATTATTTCTACTTAGAGACATGAAGAACTGGAAATTTTCAACAATTGGAAAAGTACTAATGTGATTTATTTGGGTATTTAGGCGTTTTCATTTTCATAATGCCAGAAAATAATTAGTACAGGAATTTAACTTCAATGTTAATTTTGTGCATAAACACGAAAAATTACTGAGATTGATGTAGTAACAGGTTATGCAGTAGACAGAGATTTTGATTGGAATTTGGGACAAATACAAGGAAGAAATAATGAGATTTTAGAGACCTCCAGTGCACAAACGTGTTATATTTGCAAAATTCCACTAAATCATTAGTTGAATATTAACACATTTCCTCATTTTCTGCAGGTACCAGATGAAATTCCGAGAGGATTCCTACATCATCAGATGCGCAATTAAAAGCTCCCTAGGAAGCACTTCGAATCAACTCGATACACCCAGTGGTTCATGAGAAAAACCATAATAACTGTCCAAGCGTCCGCCAAGTATTACGTAATCGCCCAAAATCGCAACTATTACGTAATTGAACATTTTCTCATTTTCCAGAAAACCTAATATTATTCAGAGATGAGTCTTATATCTTCAGATGCGTAATTAAACGATATCTTATTTACTGTATTTATTATTTTATGTGTAAATATGACGATGTCGTATTGTAATCTGATGTACATATATCAATATATTACAAATAAATCCATTAATATGACAAGCAACAATTGACAAACTTTTTCATTCAAATTTTCCAATTAATTCCAAAATGTTTCCATAATTTTCAAACATGAAATAAATCGAATGAAAAATTAACATTACTTCATATTCAGATTTTGAATATCCCTAAATATGTCAACCAGATTTCATCAACAATTTAATATGATAACAGATTCCTCATCGGATACCCGCAAGTTGAGACATCTGACCAGAGGTATGAAACGATATTATGAAATGTTCAGCTCGACAAACAGGAATGCAATCAGCATGCACATGAATATGATCATCCAATGGAAATGAATCTGATAAGGCAGATATTGTAATAATCGCATTGAAATGCAAATGCGGGCACTTCGAGTGCGACTCGAATTGCTGTCTTCGATCACAGCGCTGCTGCGAAACAAATTAAAAATGACGAATGACTCGTGGTGGTGGCCGTAATGAATTTGTTATTGCGCGGAATTGAACGCGGCTGCAACCGGCGCAGCAGGCGAAGGTGTGAAGCGCGATCATAATTAGCTGAGGCATTGTTTGAAGATTAATGATGCCGCCACCAGGACTCCGACGGCTTCCGTTTGATTACGCACCGCTTGCCCATCAGCCCACCAGGTCGGCGCGCATCAAATCGCGGCCGCACCAGAGACCTGAACCAAATCCAATTCGCCATCACGCTCAATTTCCATTCAATGCGTGGATCATCTAAATGCGCCACATTCCCGCATTCGGCCATCTTCACTCAACTTCCAATGGTCCAGCAATGGATATTATCGGATAATCAAAATGGGTATTCTTCAAGATGACGAATAAACTAGCATTTCAAAGAAATTCAATCTTAAGCTCCTTGCTCGTAAATTCGCTATAAAAAATGGGCAAACTTTAATAGGTAAAGGTGGTTGCCTAACAGATTACTACCATACGGGTATCCAATATACGACTATATATCTGAGCTCTTGATCTATAGCTTACTGAATCACAACTGTTATTTTGTGTATTAGTAACCAATGCTTCTGGATATCTTCAACCTCTATATCCTATCTCTATATCTGAGCCTATTATCGGGAGATCATTCATAAGTATACTGCAATGAATGGTAACAAATTAGCAGGTCATAGAAACTCTATGTTAGGCTCTTTACTAGTAAATTTATAAATAGTTGCCTCAAAAAACGCCGATATACCTAAATAGTAAATATGGTTGCCTAACAGGTCTTGCAAGTTAATCTATAGCTTTCAACTAGCACAGTAATTCATAGGTGTACTATAATTCAATGATGACAAATCAACTTGTCACAGAATGTCTGGGTTTAGCCTGTTACTTGTAAACCTCAGAAAAGACCTTAATAAGTAATAGTGGCTGCCAAACAGAGCATTACTATTCCATTATCCAACATTCGACTATGATATTGCAGAGATAAGGAGATGTTCCTTTCAAGATAGTGGTCAGATTGTTATTTTGTGTATTAGTAACCAATGCACCTTGATATTTTTCTACCCAAACCTTTATATCCTAGAATCTGAAGCCTTTTAACAGGGAAGTCATTCAAAAGTATGTGCAAAGATTCGTCACAAATTTGATTGTTGTAGAAACTCCATGTTAGGCCCCTTACTTGCTAAGTTATTAAAAGTCGCCTCAGGGCCGGCGCAACGCAGCCGCACCCGGCCCCGCGTTTGAGCGGCCCCGCGCTTCACGAAAATTTCCAAATTACGAAAGCCGACTTTAACC